>JAQFZF010000322.1:0-18889 GCA_034695365.1 Enchytraeus norvegicus
CAATCTAGGGATAGAGTACTATTATTTAGAGCATTCATTGTATATGTTAGACCAATATTAGAATACTGTTGCAATGTGTGGTCGCCATATAGATTGTGTGATATTAGGAAAAGAGAATCAGTACAGCGTTTATTCACTAAAAGGTTGCTTGGCTTGAAAGAGATGTACTTAGAGACTTATACAATACTTGACGTATACAATACTTGAGACTTAAATGCCTCAATGCTGAATCATTAGAATTGCATAGAATAAAGTTTGATTTGTCAATGTACTATAAGATATTGCATGAACTTGTGGACATACCGTGGGATACTCTATTTAAAGTGCGTGATATATACAACTAGAAATAATGGGTTAACTCTGTATGAAAATAAATTCAACTGTAATCTTGAACGTTATATTTTTCGAAATCGCTGCATTAATATTTGAAACTCGTTACTGCAAAACGTTGTATGTGCTAGTAACCTAAGTTTATTCAATAGCCGTATCAATTCACCTGACCTTGACTCCATCATTCGTAAAGGCTCCTTGAGAACTTTTTCCTGATATATACAGTTTCTAGAAATTGCTTTATTTTTTAATTCAACTTCGGATGTAAAATTTTATTCTGGACAAATGGCTTTTCCGGGCCAAAAATTATGCCTAAATTAAAAAGAATGACTGCCTGTTGAATAAGCTGTACAGATTTCTTGTTTTATTTTAATTTTTGTAGAGACTCTCTGTAACTTTTTAAATAAGTAATTTTTTTAACCAAATTTGGAGGGTAGCTGGGAAACTTTCTCCTCTAGAAGGAGATAAATATATATTTTAAATATCTTGAGATTTGACACAAAGTTATTGAGATTTCTCTGGTGGAGGGTATTTTTAAACATCACCCTGTATATACATGCAAAATCAAACTGGCCTTCTCAATGCTGGCTTTAATAAAATATAGAAACTTTAACTTGGATAAGGACACTTTTAAATTGCTTTACAAAAGTTTGGTGTGAACTCATACAGAGTATGGACACTCTGTATGAAATCCATATATATTGGGTATCATTTCTGATATTGAAAGAGTCCAAAAACGTGCCACCAAAATGGTCAAAAGTACTCTTTCTCAAGTCAAATAGTGGGCATTTGGAATAAATTGCAAAATGGGTTATACTTTCTGAGACTATAAATGACTTTAAGAATAATTTGGATTTATAATTCTGGGCTTCAGAAGATTTTCACTATAATTGGGAGACAGATATAGTAAATATATAGTATTATTATAATTGAATTAATAAAGCTTGATTAAAGTTGTGTCTTATAGATGTTATCTAGTGTGGATGTGGATATAGAGGCGTAAGTCTGCGTCCATGTATACCAATTAAGTTAAGTTAAGTTAAGGAGGAATAAAAATTGAATGCTTTCTTGTGAAATCCTAACATAATTATCAGTGAATGATCAAGATTTATTGATTTATTGACTGTCTGAGTTATAATTGACATATCAGTGTTGTTGTAGCTCTAGTAGTAGAACGTAGCAGTGTGTTGTATCTTTGTATCTCTGTATGTAATGTCTCTGGTAGCGCGTGGCAGTGTATAACATTATATCAGAGATTATATCTCTATCTATCTGGCCTGGAATGACTTTGTGCAATGACGTTCTGTTACAATTTACGGTGAAGTTTCCTTATAGAGTTGTATTTACATTGCAGTCATGTAATATAATTCATTCATCCTATTATAGGCCTTAGTGTAATATTTGTGACGATCAACTGTTATTTTAATCAATTTTCGTGCTTTTATTATTTCTCAAAGTAGTACTTGGTGCGATTGATTCAAAATTCAGTTAGTTTATACACATTCTATAAATATTATTGTAGGTAGGCCTCTATTTAAAAGTTCAGCTTTTGTCTTACTCGGAATAGAGGTATAGAGCGTAATATCACGGCAGCTGTTCCGCAACTAAAGGTTTTAAGCTACGTCTAATTTACGACGAGTTTAGACGAGTTTAAGCGTGGTTTAATGGCAGACTACTAGGCCTAATGCTAAAATTAGAACGCTAGAACATGTTATGTGTCCACTATTGCCACCCATGAAAGAGCCAAGCATGCACAACTTGAGAGATCGTGACCATCTTCTAAAAAGAACACCTTTAAAAATACCCCCCCCCCCTGATTGTTTTTTTCCGTATATATCTACACGTGACAGACGCACATGTTAGTTTCCTTTCTTAGTTGCTGTTTTTGTATTTTTTTTCTTTTCTTTTCTACTCCATGATTAATCGTACCTTTGGGTTTCATTCAGTACAATGCACTGTCGGGCGTGCAATGCAGCAACCGACGGTACACGATTAACCTTCTATCTTCCAGGCACCGATACACACCCGTGCCAACGGTGCCGGGAATATTTGTCGACTGATCTGGGAATCGTTCCCACGCCTCGAGCCATCACTCGATCCTGAAGTAGACACGCTAACCGCTGTATCAAATCCCCGTCGATGTTATCCTATTATCAAAAGAATGTTGCATAAGGACAGCTACTAATTCGCTGTCACTATCACTATTGTTTATCTGTTGTGTAATTGACATTGTATTGTGTTGTCTGCTATGTGACTGTAGAGGTGATTTCTGCATTATGACAGATTTCCAACCTGAATAAGAAAACCTTTTAATCATTATTATTACTATTTCGCACCCCAAGATCAATGGACAGAACATAATTAACAGACATTTTGTATTTACTAGGGGTTGATAGTACGGGTGTTTTGTTCTTGCTACTGGCTATTTCTTAGCAATGCTCACGAGGAAGAAGAATTATACGAACTCAACCCTCTTGCCTGAAGGGCAAGAGCTTACACCACTGTACTATTCGATGCTGAGTCACGTGGCGCATCGCTCAAGCTTCTCATTTAAGAATCAATAGATGCATGGTTTGAAATACTTGCTCGCACGTCGCTAATGTCTCCTCTAGGGACGAAACCGACGTTAAATCCGGCTTTAAATTTATGTTAGGGAGATGGTGAATTTAGTTTTGCTAAGATTGATTAAAATTTGTTGTTGTTTTTGCCCACCCGAGGATCAGCCGTGGTGCTGGCCTCCCTCTATCTTCGTCCTTGGGAGCGCTCCTCCAGGGCTCGCCGCCAGGTATCCAGCAGCTCTGTCGCCTCGCAGGGATTGTTCCATAAGTCTATTGGAGTAAGTGTTGTCTGTATTCGTATGCATTGAAAGAGGTTTATTGTGTCATGTGTTTGGTCAGAGCAAAGGTTGCAGAGTGGTGATGGGTGTTTAGAAGGGTTAATTTTGTGTTAGTAGGATAAAAGGAAGGGTGACTTATTAGTTCTAAATTGTGACAGAAGGCGTCTATGATATCTGGTTAGTGTTTATTTCATGGTAATTGAATGGAAGCATAATCTATTATGTTAAACATTATTATTATGTTGATATATTATTAGTATGTCTCACTGGCTTAGTAGTCGTGGACTTTCAAACATGACGTCCGGGGCTTAACTCTCGGTAAAGCTGGTCAGAGAGTAAAAGCTCAGACGTAAGCTTACAAGTGAGATTGTTTATCGCTGCATAGCGCATGAAATGGGTCTTAAACAAGCATCTGATGCTTTCTGACCCATATCCCCGTTATTATTATTATTATTATTAAAATTGAATATCTTGTATTGATGGCTGTTTTGTAATTGATTTGTAGGTGGATACTACCATGGAAAGCTTGTTTTCCCTCGAGAGTTTCCATTCAAACCTCCTAGTATCTACATGATTACACCCAGTGGGAGATTTGTCGTTAATTCAAGGTACTAATTTCTTATAATTCTTTAAACATCTAAGCTCATATAGAAATTGAAATGACGACTACCGAAGCCATGGCCAAGATTACTTCACTGCAGTATCTGCATTTGTCGATTCTTGCAAAAAAGATAAAGCTGTTGGTTGGTCTATTCATAAGGTTCTCGGACCCCAGACAGGCTTTACAGTGTATCAAGTCGCAAAACATACGATAGAAGGAATGCATGCATTCAACTTTAAATGACAATTGTAGTTGCAAGTGAAATTTTAAGCAATAGATTTTAATATTTATTGAATCTAAGGAATGGCTGAATCAAAGTAATCTCTTATCTAAATAAATATTGTTATTTTTGTATATGCAAGTTAACATTTATAATAAGGATTCCGTAACTTTTATTAATACTGAGATTTATTAAGCGCCGCTCTATGCGATATGTCACATTAGCGCTGACATTTTTTACATTTTTATTATTGCAAATGTTAAAACAGGCTTTGCTTATCGATCAGTGATTTCCACCCAGACACGTGGAACCCGGCGTGGTCTGTGGCTACCATCCTAACTGGTCTACTCAGCTTCATGGTTCGTTATTAAAGTTTGCTATTAAGTATCATATAATGTCAAATAAATAGGCAAGAGCCTTATTGTAGAAAATAATAATTATATGTTAGAGAGATTCACTATTTAAAACCCTTGGAAGGAATTACAAAGAAATTCATCGTTCCATTTGATCAACATTAATAATAGTTAAATTAACTTGAAACTGTTATTTTACTGTTGTATTAACGATATAAGATATTACCTTTGAGTTTAGCTATTGTGTGAGATTTGCTTACTGAAAATAAGAGGCGAATTAATGTGAAGCTGTTTGAGCTTTGAAGGTTTGAATGATTTCTTTATTATTTTGTGAATTTGTAGCATTGCTTGACATCATCCCTGAATGAGAAAACAGTTGTTATATTTTCATTATTATTATTATTATGTGCATATTTGTTTTAGTTGGAGAAGAGTCCTACACTTGGCAGCATTGAAACGTCTGATTATGTGGTATGAATTAGACTTTCTACTCCTTCTCAAGATATCTAACTGTTTGAGATAATTTTAACACGTCGGCCGGTTTGTATCTAATTTTGCGCAGAAAGTTTCAAGGTTCTATTTCCCTACCGAGTCAATCAGAGAGGTAAAAATTGGATGCACAACGGGCCAATCAAAACTTCCATCCCTTCAATTGCAATTAGTACATGTACATAGTGGGTGACTGCCTCCGAAGATTGCAAGTTTGATTACTACAGGTCAATCATATATGATCCAATATTCAAATTATATTGTATAGAATCAGGCTGGCCACCTCACCGTCGGATTAATGACCTTGTCACTGTGTGCTGCAATCGCTCAGGATCGGTATCAATTTGGTAACGATTATTGCTTACCACCTTTACCTTTTTACTTTTATTGTTAGTAAATGATTTGGTTGGCATTTTTGCTGCATGAATAACATTATCTTGCAGTTTTTAGTTTTGTGTCTCGGTTTCTTCAGGTTCCATAGCCTACAATTTTCATGCTTGCTTGATATGCAGGTGGCCACGGGTTTGTGTCCCAGCCAGCTTCTTTTCTGAAATTATCCATGTGATACAGAAACAGACATTAATATTAACTAAATCGATAATTAATGAAACTTAGTTTTAATACAGATTTTGTTATTCACTGAATGTTTCTGTATATTATGTAGAAGCGTCAACTGGCCGCTCAGAGCGGAGCTTTCAATCTCAAAGATTCTACGTTCGCTGAGCTCTTTCCTGAACTTGTTGAGGTAACGATACAATACAATACAATGAGAATTTAACGTCCGGTTGCTCACAAGAAGGCAATGTCAGATACTTTCTGTTACCACTGGTTCCTTTAAAATATATAGTAACTATGTAACTTTGTCCCGGTTGGATAGCATAGTCGGTAACGCTCTTATTCGATAAGCAGAATGTCACAGGTTCGAGTCCCAGTTGGGTCCGTCTTTTACAGTATCCTCCAATACAGAAAGGGGCTTTAAACTTAGCCTCACAGCTTTTATGTAATGACTTTCTAAAATGATTGATTATAATTGTTTACTGTATTGCTTTGCTTTGGAAGATGACTCCTTCTCACAAACTCGAGAGTGTGATATACAGAGCACTCTATGTAATTCGTCATATAGTTAAAAGTGTGCTATTCAAGAATTTGACATTAGTTGACTGATTGATTTTTAATGGTTGTGGTGTTGAGGACCTTAAATGAAATTATCAGACTGAGTAAAGTCTTCTTTTGATTGATTGATTGCTTGTTATATCGAAGGAGGTAAACGAAGGAATCAAACAGAGGTACGTCAGAAATTGTTTGATTGACTATTTAAATGATTGGTTGATTTGATTGATTGTTATTTTGAATGAGCTAGACTAAGTTATTACACAGAAGCATTAACTTAATTTTTCAAACTGATGACTGATTGATTGATTAGGAATTACATAATTGATTGACTTATTATAATATTGAAGAAGATAAACTACTGATTGATAGATTGATTGATTGATTGATGATATTTTAGGAGATAAACGAAGGCATCAAGCAGAGGGAGGTGGAGTTAGAGAACGCTCAGCAGGCTGCTGCCTCTGCCGCTGTCTGTGCCTCTAAGACAGGTGCGAATCCTGCCGGGAGAGCCAACGCTGCTGGGGGGGCCAATGGTCAGGGAGGGGGGCTGCTACAAGGAGCTGTCACCAACATCGTTGTCATCATCGGATTTGCGGCCTTCGCTTACACCGTCAAACAAATACTGATGAACATAATGGATAACTGATTGATCTGCTTCATTCTCTCCACTAGTTAACATTTAGCACAGAGTTTATAATGCTGAGACTATTGTTAAAAAGTTCTAAAATTGTCCGCTTTGATAATATTACCAGTTATGATTCATTACAGAATTAATCAGCTCTAGTAAATTGTAGCAGGCCTAAAGTAGTCTTCTAGTGACCAATTATCACTGAAGATCTGAAATTCTATATTATTGTAGCTATTCTAGTTCCGTTCTAAATCATTAAAATTAGTTGGGAATGCTTTTGATAGCCAGTCATCGTAAGTTTGTTACAATTTCTTTAGAAACGGGATATATCTTTGAATTCATAAAATCCAGTTTCTATCACTTTTTGAGATCTGGTTAATAAGTTGTGATTCAAAATCATTAGGGTTATTAATTAATGGTAGACAAATTATTAAATACTGTAGAATCTATAGTATTTACATTCTGTCGTCTAGTAGGTCTAGTACTCTAGTTTATTAACTATCAGAGTTTGTTTAATAAGTTTGAATTGTACATCAATGTGAATAGATTAAATTAGATCTCGTTATTATTATTTGTAACTTATTTTATAGTTCAAACTTTAAATTGTCATCTAACCAAATTGTTCTGACTGGGGAAGTAGTTTAATGTTACGGTCAGATGTGTTTCTAACGAATAATTGCCATGGTTAATTGTTTTTATTAGATACATGTTCTACTATATCGACCAGTGCTCTAATCATTGCATGCTAATTGGGAGGGGGGGGGCGATAAGCTATTCGGGCTGGGGGGCTGGAAGACATCGGTTTTAACTATTGAATTTAACCATTTTTAAGGATCTCTCCACGGACCCCTCAAATCTTTGGCTTTTGGGGGAGGGGCCTACTCCCGTAATTCGTAATTCGAACAATGATATCGACTACAGATCTATAAGCATTATGAATTTTTTGCTTGGAGTTATTTAGCAACCTATACACCTGCCGATGTTATTATTATTATTATTATTTAATAGTATAAATCTGGTTACTTTTTCATAAGGAGAAGTTGGCATATTTATCTTATTCAGTTTAAATGTAGCCTGTGTTTATGTACTAATTCATGTGCATTAATATCTAATTAGCATACTCAATATTGAATGATATTTTTTAAAAGTTGGCAACCGATATTGTGTTAATTGCGATTATTCTGTTGCTAACTTTTTAAATATGAGTCTCTTAAGTACTTCAAGTTTTAGATATTTCTCTAAATGGCGCTGCTAATAAGAGAAGACTACAGTGAGATTAGCAGCAAAGAAAAGGAAAAAGAACAACAGAAGCATAGTAATATGACAAAATTCGTATTTATACTAATATATGTGAAATGAGATATGTGGCACTGAGCGATATTCCATGAGTTGTGATTTGTTATATTATTATTTGTAGAAAAGACTGTTGAGGAGTGTAAACTGGTATGTGTGTATACTGTATAGTCGAGCGAAATTCCTGAGTGTTGATTAAAAATGTTTACACATTTCATTGAAGTTGTACTTTATTTATTTTATTTTATTTCTTTATACCAAAGTTGATATAATTTAAAACCAGTGTGTATTTACCGGGAGGGGCGGGTCTCCCAATCGCCTCACCTGCTCGAGATTTTAGGGGTGCAGGAGTGCCAAAACCCCTAAAATGTATGATTAATTACAATTCATATCAGATCCGCACCACCCTAGACCTAGAGATGTATAGTAACAAATTGGGATCAATGGTATCAAATGCAGCTGAAAGATCTAGCAATGATTCATGCAAGCAGAATTCGACAAGGTTCTTGTTAACTCGTCAATAATGTTAATACGAATACGGCTTAGAGTTTTCTTTTTCGCTTGCTGTGCTCACGAAGATCTAGTTGGCCAACATTTTATTCCACCCACTTCGGCATTTCATAAATATCAATCAATCAAGCAATATTTTTTAGCGCCGCTCTATGCAAATTGCCGCAGTAGCGCTAACTAGATAATTTAAAGTAAAGTAGCCTTGCACCCAAAGGCCACAACCAATTCGGTTAACTCAACCATAATATTATGTAGTCTATAATCTGTATTCCATGAGTCTAATTGTTTTATAACCGGAGGCTACATAGTACATACGTCAGTGACTTAGAATCTGTACATAGTTACTCGTAGTATTTCAAGGTGGGAGAAAAATCTGAATTATGACTACGATAATTTATATAGGGATAGAATATAGTCCTACAAAAAAAATTAGCACATAAATTTTTTTAAGTTAATACTTTTAAGAGCCGTACAGCAATACAATTCGCATACATGATTGCTATTCCAAATGTTGCTATAATGGACCTCTCAATTGCTTGTAGGATTGTCCTTAGCTTCGTAGTGCACGATGTTATTCGGGACGACGATACAGAAACTTTAAATGAATGGTAGCACTACCACGCAATATTTTATAAACATAAACATCACATCACGTGCTCCCACAGTAAAACAATCTTTGTTGTGGTGGATCTAAAATTATTTTATTTTTAATAAATTTATCATTTTATTCCCAAAACCTAAAGATACTGATAAATCATTGATTGTAAGTGCTCCTATATATGTTACGAAAACTTTCCTTAGAAATGGTGTCTTTGTGTATCGATATAATTAAGATACGTACTATTACGCAATAAAATATTTTATCTCTGACAAATTTTCCGTAAAATCGTGTTTTAGATCTTTATCTGTGGCAATCTTAAGGGTGTACGATAGCAATTTAAGGACATGTACTCTGGTAGCATTCAAAATCTTTGATTAAAATATATTAGATATTAAATTAAACTTATTTGAATTCTTTGGTGAAGAAATGAATGTCCAGCCTTAATTGAATGAATGTATGAAATGTTATAGACACGATAATAACCAAGGAGTAATGTCTATAGTAAATAATGAGTTTAATTAATTCCCTGATCCCTTTAATTTCTAATGGCTTGCTCCCCGCTCCCTCTTTAATCAGCTCCTCTTTTCTAAAACGTTTGTTCTAATTTGCTATTTCCAATGTCAATTTTTACTGTGGTTCCGTGCATTGCTGACACACTTCTCTTAATCCTATATTATTAAATAATTTATGTTTGACAATTTGGCAGCCATTAAAAAGATCGTTGAATATAGTACAAATGATACGGTAGTTTAATTTATTGTTTACTTTCAGACAAGCAAGATGAATGGTGCAGGAGACTATGAGGATCACGCATCAAAGAGCCTCAGTCAGGATTCTAAGTGGTTGGCACGGCTCGGCGTTACCAATCCAAAGTAAGATGGCTTTACGAATTATTTACTCAGATAATACTTATAATAATTTTATATATTCATTATAATTTATTTACAAGTATGTAAATGTTTTGGATTCAGAAAAATCGAGAATATATTAAATTTTTTCTAACCGAAAACTTTCGATGTTTTGTAAGAGACGACTGACCCATTTGGTAAGGAAGGCAACGGTAAAATATCTCAGAAGCCATGTGAAAAATGGCATCTTTTTAGATTCATTCGTTAAAGACAAAGCCATGTTGATAATTGATTGAATCAACCCTATCAGATGCGTTACTGATGGTTTGCCCATCACTGATGTAGCCACTAGGCTGCGCAACAAATGTTAGGTTCAGCGTTTGTCTTTAACTTGTTGGTCACTGGTGTGCTCTTATGAGCCAGATACTGTGCCTTGGATGTGCTTGCTCGCAATGTACTATCTAGAGAGAGATGTAGCAGTATTATACTGATATACCACTGATATATAGTTTCACATGACAAACTTAAAGAAATTTTTGCAATCCTGGGAACGAGCTTGGTTATCCTGGTAAGGGCTATGACTGTAAGGGTAATGACTGTAAGGGACTGTATGTGGTAAGGTTTATGACTGTAGGTAGAAATTTGTGACTCATGAATTTTGTTTCAACTGTTGTGTTAGGGTCAGGTGGGGTTTGGGTTGAGGCTTAGTCCCAAACCCAGAAGATTTACCCTAACCCTAACATTAATCTGCGCTATTTGTGTCATTTTCAACTAAATGTGATCTAATGAATAATTTGGGACCGCCGTTACCAGTATTACCGAAATTGCGTATCTATCGTCATATTACGTATTTGACATACTCTAACCATCATTAAAGTTTATTATTTGCATAGTGAAGCTTGCAGACATTCTTCATCTTTTTGAGAGTATGCACAATTGCACATGCACATATATAAGTGTGATTTCTGTTTCCATATTTTTATTTTTGTTTGTTACAGTGTGGATCTTGAAGACGGATCATCCAGTTCACACGGACACTATGTTACAAAATCTGAGATTGAGTCCAGTGACGAATCAGGAGATGGTATGCAGTGCTCCCAGATGTCCTATAAATCCTATAATTCCTGTATTTCTGAAAAATGTCCTATATTGTCCTATATTTTTGGCCTGTCCTTATATTTCACATAAAATGTCCTATATTTCCTATATTATCCTTCTGACAATTCTTTATTGCCTATAATACAGTATCTCAGGGTGCGAAATGTGAAAAATGAATTGGGTTAAAAAATTGCTCTCTCCACTCGCGCCATTTCTTCACTTTATTATCAATGTTGCGAGCGTGAACTTTGTTTTACTGGTTTTGCTCTCGCAATTTTGGCATATTTTGAAGAAGTGTAGGCACAAATACAACATCTATGAGAATTTAATATGGTATATATATATATATATATATATAATATATATATATATATTCATCATGTAACAATGACATCAAGGACATCTGCAATTCCCTGATGCATGGCATTATCTCAGTTCGATTGTCGTGTCAAATACGGAAGCTAGGAAGAAAGGAGGATTGTTACTGGGTACATAACTTTTTACTATCTGGGACTTGTCACTGCAGAAAATGAAGAAAGCCATTTTAAATTCACTCTCAACAGATGTGCTTTCTCTTAACATGATCCATTTTAGTACTGATGGACGGTCCCATTGTTCGCTGGAGAACAAATTAGATGGCACCATAATGGAGTGGGGTGGCCAGCCTGTAGTTGATATTGGTTCATACCCTCAGCATATCATTCACAACGCGCTGAGCACAGGAATGACTACTGTAGAACACTGGATCATTTAAGAATTTGTGCATGATATAGTTACAACGTTCAAGAGCATCTCATCCAGATGTGAAGACAGCGAGGAACTTTACAGTGCCATGAGTAATGGTGACACCAGAAGAAATTCAAGCTTTTTGTAGACGACAGGTGACTCTGGTGGATTTCTCCGGGACCCGTTATTGACAGAATCTTGAAGCAGTTTGATACTGCACGAGGTAATCGACTTTCTGAAGGGCAAGTTCGACGCTTCTGTCAAAGCTAAGTGACCTTTGAAAAAAGATCTTACTCAACTGAAATTCAAGGAATCTGCAGAAAGTCGTCTACATGTTGTTTGTTCTGTTTGTTCGTTTCCGTACAATATTCCAGGATTCTGCTCCTGCCATACATATGCTACATGATAATACAACAGAGGTGTTGAAGAAGATGTTGCTGAGGTTTGTAAAAAGTGAGATGATTGAAGGAAAGTCAGTTCGAGTTCTTCAATTTGCACTAGTTTCTGATAGCGATGCTCCTATTGCCAAGTTCTATATTGGATCAAATGTTTTAGCTATGATGAAAGAGTCGAAGGCTGACAAGGCACATTATCCAGTAAAGAGTTCACTTTGTGTTTTTTTCTATATAGGAAAGTTTTTGGAGATGTGCACAAGTCACTTGCATTCACTGTGGCTGGGTAACACTGAAACAAATGAGGTTGGGGATTATAAACCTGAGAAGTTCAATGTTAACCAGGAACTATAACTATAATAGGGCAAGATAGAACAATTGACTAAATCTCTATGTTTAGAGTAATTTTTTCGAAATTTTTCGAATCCTATCAAAATCGCCATACGAAATTAGTACACTAGGACACTAAATATAGTAACATCTAGTTTATACCCTTTTCTTGTCTATTTCCATTGCACTACTTAAACAAATTTCTTCTTCGTAATGTCCTATAATGTCCTATATTTTGAATGGTGTGTCCTATATTTTTGGGGCTGTCTTTTCTTGTCTATTTCCATTGCACTACTTAAACAAATTTCATCTTCGTAATGTCCTATAATGTCCTATATTTTGAATGGTGTGTCCTATATTTTTGGGGCTGTCCTATATTTTTTTTTAAAACCTGCTGGGACCACTGGGTATGTGTTATACGACTAATATACGTGTCATTTGATTTATTCCAAGCTAGCATAAAACATATTTCATTTTCTATCAGGGTCACTTGTTAACAGCATCCTTATGGCCTCGAAACTGACTTCAAATTCGGCTTTAGCCTTTTATTTAGTCTAAAGTAATTTGAATCTAATCATCAGTGTAAATCAGTATATAAATAGTAACTTTCCAAATTTAAAATGATTATCTATATAGAAACATGTGAGCTTGCAAATTATAGATCATTATTAAAATTATGACTAAAAATTACTATATAATAAAATGATAAAGAGTTAACATTACAGAATGTCATATTTAATTGCAGAAATGTCGAGGAATGGTTTTGATTTATCGAGAAAGTCTGGAAGTTTTACAGCGATGATGGATAATGGTTACGATGGAAGAAACGGCGGCGCCACTCTCATCCAGTGCTCACAGGGGGCTGATGGACAGCTGTACCTGTCTGGACATGGTAAAAATAATTATCATCCTTCCTTCTATCTTATCTACACAAAAGAAACCTTCTGAACACCCATCACCTCTCTGCCCTCTTTGCTCTGACCAAACACATGATACAACACACCTCTTTTGATGCACACAAATATAAACAACACTTACTCCAATCGATTTATGGAACAATCCCTGCGAGGCGGCGGAGCTGCTAGAGACCTGGCGGCCCTGGAGGATCCCTCTCTCCCTCATGATATAGAGGAGATCAGCACCACGATTGATCATCTGGGTTGGAAACAACAACAACATAATAATAATACTAATAAAGGTGTAATGTACTTTCCCTCATCCAGGGATGATGTGAAGGACATCTTGTAAATAACAATCTGCCTAGTGTTTTATGCCAAATGGCAGGTCCACAGAGTCCTATTCGTCCACAAGTCTCTATCATCATCTTTTCGTTTCATGACAACATATGTTTTCTTTTTTCGTTTGTTTGATTCTATTGTACTGTCCTGATGTACTATATAGCACAGTACAGCACATATTTTATTTGTACTGTATAGTACAGTACAGCACATATTTTATTTGTACTGTATAGCACAATACAGCACAACTGTATTCTGATTCTGAACTGTACATGTTTTTATAATTGCATTTCACTATCATGTTTTATGTACATGTAGTTTACAATATGATGTTTATTATTGATTGATTCACAGGCTCAAGTTTTCTCAGTGGAAGCAATTCTAGCCAAGGGCCCGAAGATAATTCTCGAAAACGAGAATTAAGATTACTAAAAAATAAGTATGTGGCTCAATCTATTATACACTTATTCGTATTCAAGAAAGAGACTACCGTATGCTGTTTGTGGTTTTGCTGAGCTGAGTAGTTTCAGATGTATGGATTTTAATAGTAACAAATAATTTTGGTGTCTGATTTTTGTGTTTATTATTTACCGTGTTTTATCCCAGAATTTTGAGTATCTTTAGTTTCACCAAAATCTTAATATACTTCGCAAGAGTTGGCTGACACAGATTCTGAGGAAGGCGATGTAAAATCACCTCTGAACTGTATTTATTCTTTTGAAGGAATGTATCCATTTTAGGTGTTTGGATTTTAAAGGCCTTATGATGAAATCATCTTGTTGGTCAAGGGTTTGCTTTTAATGGGCGATATAGTGGACTGTGAGTAGGAATTTGTGTCTTGAACCTGCCAACGGACAGTGCACTTCATGAATAAATTGTTACCTGGTATATTTGTTAAATATTGGTAAATTAGCTAAACACCTGGATCGGGTTCCATGGATTCTTTAATCGAATGGCAGGGCTCACCACTCACTGATGTAGCCCCCTGCGGTGATTTTAGCTTTTTAAATGTGTACAATATGCAATTTATGCATGCTATTGAATGTTTATGTTGCTAAACTCTATGAAATAAAATATAGTGCAATACAAAAAAACGTTTTTAGCGCCTCTATATAATAGGTATCTCAGAGGCCCTTTCGAAACAGCGAAGAGATTTTTAATCTGCATAGGCCACAAACGATGTGGCAAGGCCTCCTCACCTGTGGAAGCTGAGAAAACCATTGGTCAATCGATACACATATGCCATGGCCCAGACCACTCGACCCTTCACTGCAATATTTGCGTCCTACACGAAACACTTGTAGTTGTCGGCTGGTCTATCCTCAAGTTTCTCAGACCCAACACCGGTAGTCCCTGGGTCAAACACGGGTAAATATATTATTGTGTGTATTAACGTTTCAGAGAGGCAGCGAAGGAATGTCGTAGGAAGAAGAAGGAATATGTGAAGTGTCTGGAGAACAGAGTAATGGTCCTGGAGGCACAGAATAAAACACTAATAGATGAACTAAAGGCTCTTAAAGAGCTCTATTGTCAGAGAGATAATAAATAGTGTACTTTCTTTTGTTGATGTACTTCCTATAAATTTTGTTATACTTACCTTCTAAAATGAAACATATGTATACATACCATAAAGATAAGAGAGATCTGCTAAATTGTAAATCTGGACATTTACTTCAATTATTTAAATTGATAAAAACAGGAAGAAAGCAGATTTCTTGTAGGTTATGACATACATGATGTTCTTAGAATAAGGATAGAATTTTCTTTGCACAACAAATGGCACTATTTTTTGGTGTTATTGGGTGTATTTCTGATTCTAACAGTTTTACGATTATCTTACTCTTTTATTTCATTATGTACCTTAATGGAAAAGAATACCAGTAGTAACTTTATCATGTAACTCCAGTAATAGGCCTGGTATAAAAACTGTATTTGGATCTGTGACTGATAAACTGGAACTGTCAGTTGGATTCGTGTCTATATCCTTACTTATTTTATACCTTCTTTGTGTACAATAATATGATTTTGGTGTCAAAATGAATAAAATTAAAAGTGAGTTATTGAATGATAGGGAATATATAAGCAAAGAAAGTGAATCTTTGAAACAGAACACAGTCAATCACGCTTCTTCTTGGAGAAAGAAATTGTTGGCAAATCCATCACTTTGAAGCTTTATCTCTAGTCTTTTTATAATAAAAAATATATTCTACTCTTTTGTGTCAGCTTTATTAATGAACTAGTATGTAGAGAAATTAATCATGATAATTGGATACTTTATCTGAATAAATTTATTTAAGATGCTAAATTCAATCAATCATTTCAGTTATGATTTAAATTAGAGATTATAATATTTTAACAATTTTTTGGATGAACATGTAAAGGAATACGCTAGTGTTTATAATGTAAATATCCAATCATGTAGTTGTATCCTGTATTTTGTCTGTGTATAATAATATAAGAGTCGGTGCTCGAATTTATATAAAGGGAAAAATGCTAATAGGGGAGCTGGAGTAAAATTATATAAAAATGTGATAAATTATCTTGGATTTGTTACAGTATTTTCCACTTGAGACACCTCCCCCAATTACCCTTAATCATGAGTTATTCATTTAGCTACTGATGGTAATATTGAATACCCAAAATTTAATTTGCCCCTGCCCAAACATTTTAAAGAATCATTATTTTTAAAAGGTATGAGCATAAATTATTAGATTATACAAACATGCTGCTCTCCTTCCCCCGAATTTTTTTGAAATCAGGAATCTTTTCTGCATTAAACATTGTGATGCACAATGATATTAATAAATTATTTCATAATTCGAACACTGTACTATGAGTATATTTTCTGCCTGAAGTTTGTGGCCTTGTGACGTATGTGTAGATATTTGAGGAATATAATGTCTCGTTTTAATCAGTGAACTTTATAAGTGCTACTCCTTAATATATTATATTTGATTATAATTTATATCAACAGGTCAAAGTATCACCGAATCAAAACTGACCCCTAGTGCGAAGCTGATTCCATTTCTACGCCTTCAGCACATAGGTGACAATTGTCATTAATCTAGTAGCAAGGTCGCCAGCCTTACTTTCATACCATTGGATCATAATTGATCCATTACGATCATACCGATTCATAACCCAAACCGTTTAACCCGTGTTGTATATATATAGCAACATATTTTGTCGACGTTTATTTTTTGCTAACATATAAAAGAATTTGCAAAGCCTGTAAGAATTTTTTGCAGTGCGGTATTGTGAATGTATATTTATTTTTAAATGCTGCTTTAAATTAAATGTTCAAAAAATATTTGTTGATTTTATTATTAGCTCTTGATTTAGTTTAAAATTAGTACAATTACAATTTCTGTATTTTTCTCAATTATTTTTCTTGTTTTGATCGGATCATTGAAAATGTCACTGTGTGGATGATAAACGACAAAATTAAAATAAAACTTTTGATATTATTTCGTTGAAGTGTTGACTAATATCAGGTTGTTGGTTTTGTATATTTGCATAGATCTTATTGAAACTATTTAAGAAGTAGCATTTTATTTGAAGAAATTGAAGCATAGATATATATCACATATCAGATCCTGTGAATTTTTCCTTGCTTTAATAAAATTGTACAGGTCACTGAGGTCAAATTAACTTTTATTTTTGTTTCTTTTATTGCTGGTTTCAAATTTAATAATGAGAATTTCTGACATTTAATGGTAGGGATTTAATCGTTCATTTTCTCATCCGATTATGATGTTATGGATGATGTTACTAACATGTTAGACATTGTTAGTAGAAGTTCACATTATGTTTCTGATGGTTTTGCTATTTCACCATTCCCTACTATTTTATAATGTGTGCTCGACTAAAGAGTTTTAAATTTGGTTGAAATCAGACAATTATAGACCTCTTATATTATAGGCCTACTTTATTATAGGCCTATGTGTAGGTTATATTTTTATTTTTATATTGTATTACTAAAAATGAATTTTAGTAAATTATTGTATACTTCTAATTTTATTCATGCCCAATTTGGTGGATTGTCGAACTAA
The DNA here is from genome assembly GCA_034695365.1 of Enchytraeus norvegicus. Lineage (NCBI taxonomy): Eukaryota > Metazoa > Annelida > Clitellata > Enchytraeida > Enchytraeidae > Enchytraeus > Enchytraeus norvegicus. The sequence goes on from JAQFZF010000322.1 coordinate 17,659, forward strand.
AAAGAACTAAATACACTGTAGATTGATACAAGGTATCTTCTTGCTGGAGATTGTCACACATTATGCTGCTTTCGTAGTCTGCTTTTTGTGTGATTTGTGTGGTTTAGTAGGTAACAGCATGAATTCTATATTAATATCGAATGCGATGTGGGGTTCAAAGTTTAGAGAAGCAATTGATTTGACTTCTTAGCTTCTTAGTCCTATGGTGTTAGGGGTCATCATAAATGATCATTGCACGTCTCTGACATCATCCTTGGATGTGGAAATGGACGATAAAATATTATGATTTTTATAATTATATTGAATGCTTCCTACTGTTTCCTGTATTCAATCGAAGTTTAAAAATGGATTAAACTTATTGCGATAATTTATGTATTCAGAAGTTCTATTTTACTTCATTTAGTTCTTTTATTTGATTAATGTTTCATAAATGTGCACTTGTACAATTAATGTCTGTGTCGTATTTAGTTGGCACAATGGGAGGTGTGCTAGAACGTTGAACACCTTAGGTGAGAACACATACGTTAAATTCTGATTGTAGAGTACAAAACAATGAAAATTGTATTTTAAATGTTAAGCTTATCAAGCTTACGTTGTGTTATGTCTGTACTAATATAAACGTGTGTAAATAAAAGTTGCCATAGGTGATAATTTGGTTTTTGCGTGTATTTCTTTGATTTATTTTTTATCTTGACACTGTTACAAGTCATGTAGTTCATGATTTTACATTATTTTATACCTGAGTTTAAGGCAGCAAAATTAAAGTGGACTCTGCATCCATACTTGGGTCCTAGATTTTACACTCTGATCGGCTCCTCTGGGATTCGAACCCACTCTGTTCTGTATAAACCTCATGATGAACAACACAATGTGGATCAGTTATTACCAGAAATCAAAGTGTCGTCCTATAACCTGCGAAAAAGATCCCACAAGAGAACGCTTCCTCTGTGCACTGCTCCGACGGTCAAAAATTTTATAAACAGAATGCTTTTTGACTATTGATATTTAGAATAGGCCCTTACCATTGTGTTAAGCTCCATTCTTAGCATTCTAGAAAGACTCAAACTCTATCTGCTTCTAATTTGATTTAGCATGATAGGCCGTTCTCATGCACGTACGACCCAACAACATGAGAAGAAAGCCTAAGCTTATACGAACCCCCTATTATACCTTAGATGGCAATCAATTCTGTTCTTAAACAAATTGACATTCTCACTATCTACAGCCTCTT
>JAQFZF010000323.1:0-18882 GCA_034695365.1 Enchytraeus norvegicus
CGCCCTGAAGAGCCTGTTTAGGACTTGGCCTCTAGCTTATTATACAGTAACCGTAGTAGACTACCTGGTTACCTAGCGTATAGTACAAGTGTACAACAATCTATAGGCACAGTAAAAAGCAGATTCTACCTGAGTGAATTGCAAACTAGTCCAAGGAGCACTAATATATCAGACGACTTTTTCTCGGTATGCGTCGACAAAAGGGGGAGAGAACAACAATTTGCCTTGAAATGTAAAAAAGAGCAGATTATCAAATGGTTAGGTCCTCCTTTCCCCTCTAATATAGTACTAAAATGTGTTGGATGTAGGCCTATGGTCCCTAGCTTTTACATTTCATGAAATATTAGTAAAAAATGCCAACCAGACCAAACCGCCACTCCTAAATAGCATTCTGGCTATTCCTACTGGATATAAGGATATAAATAAAATTCAACTTTTACACCACATCGGTTGTGGCATATGGTAGGCTTTGCTATCATTCCCTTCATTGTTCAAGCTCCTGAGACTTAGTGCGCTATATATTGTTATGTGCACGTGCATTATGCGTTTTTAAATGTCGTGCTTTGTATAGTTTTTAAACAAGGAATATGTAAGTGCCACTTGTGGCCTTTGTCTCCCTTCACATGCACATTCTGTAATTCGATTACTTGACTGTCATGTACTTGTACGATGTGATAAATGAATAAATAAATAAAATTAAATAAATAAAAGTTGCTGATTGATTGATTGATTAATTATTGTCGTAACTAGCAGCTTCTGCTTGTAACTGTTTTACTATATCGACCTAGGTTTTTATTCCTCAGGATCTCTATGTTTCGCTTTTAGGATTTTGCGTTGGATTCACAGTGATTGATGTTGTCATGGACTCCTTCTCATTCTTCTAATCAGCCTTCTCTCTCCTACGAGTAGTTTCATAAACACTTGAATACTTACCGTTTTGATCTTTCTTTTCTTCCAGTGAGAATGAATCGCGAGCAAACTTGTAGGCTAAGCCCCCTTTTGCAATTTATATTTGGGCAGATATATCTGGTTTTTGGCTTTGCACCGTCATAAGGCAATTTCATTAGCCGCCATCGATGTCGGTAGCACTCTAATTGCGTTGTTGTTGTCGTCGTTATTGTTGTTGGATAATGATAGCATTTAGCTGGCTTTAGTTAGGCCTATAATCTGAAGATTAGTAGGCCTACTTAGCTGGACCATAGATATAAGAATACTTTCGTGAGCTTTACTGTTACTCTGAAAACTAAGCAGCTGCATTCTGCTGATTGGCTAACATCATTTCCGCTGCTCCTGGAAAAGCCTTGGCTAACTTTAGCTTTCATTCATTCATTGAAACTTACTATCTTGCTGGAGTTGGAAAGTTAATATTTTTTAATACTGTTTTCTTATTCTAAGCAACTTTTAGATAATTAATTTTTACGCAGTTTAATTTAGATGTCATTCCAATTTTGATAGGAATTGAGATTTGCAACTATGGCAGAGCTTCTTCGTGAGCCGGAATTGCTCTATAGTGAGAATCTAGATAGCTTCAATAAGAACACAGGTGAGTCTTTGTTCATGATTTTGTTTCAAATGATGTTGTAGCCCCCTTGACATCGCCTTCGGGTCACCGGACATTAAATCCTCATTGTACTGTATTGTTTTATGCCGGAGTGCTCGAATTACTGGGAGGCCTGGGAGCAGTGATTAAATTGGGTCGGACCTCACAGGGGCAGAACCCCGGCACCCCACATTTAGTCTTGTGAGCTCCGGCAGACCGGTACCTACATGAAATTGCATTTGGCGGCGTCGGTAGAGTGTCTGCCTCACAAGCAAGTGACCCAGGTCAGTCGACAAGAATAATGAAATATCCCAGGTCGTCGGGAAGGTTATTCGAATCATAGAAATAATATCGGTTCATTTTATAGCATTTCCTTTCTTTGCATTGCCTTGTTTCAATTGTGTTCTTAAATCTATCCTAAAAATGCACCAGTTTGTATAGACTGGGAAAATCAAATTGGACAATTTAACCTGCTTAAGGGGGAGGGGGGGGGGTTGGAGTGATTCCCTCTATGGGCCTTGGCGGTCCCCTTAGTAGCAATGATTTTGATTGATTTTTGGGTTCGAGACCCCCCACCAAAGCCTAAATGAACGTTAATTTAATTGTGCTCCACCCCCGGACCAAGAATTAGTGGTCCCATGGCCCAGCAATAGTTTTATAAGAATTGTTGAGGTACTTGCATGTATACGGTTGTACTGGGCATACGGAGCCAATTAAAGGACTCGTACTGTTTGAATCTCGCTTTCTCTTCGGCGTAAGCATATGCATCCCGTGTTGGTTTTGGGAAACTTGAGTATTTAGACCAACCGATAACTGCACGTGTCGTAAGAGGCGACTAACGCAGATGCCGCAGTACAGGGCAGAGTGGTCTGCATCATGACTTCTGTGTACTTGACCCTTGGGTCACTCAAATTCCAGATTAGCAGAGGTCTTGCTTGCCACATCGGTTGTGGCATATGTCAGGCTAGGCTGCTCTACCTTCACTGTTCAAAAGCTCTTCTGAGACTTAAGTTAAGAGTGCGCTATATAAAAGCTTCTGATTGATTGAGTGATTGATTGACGCAGGTTTTATCCGCTGCTTTTAAAACTGTCTGTACTTGCATATTCCGCTTGGATCATCCTGATATCGCCTTCTGGTGAGGAATCGGATGTTTAAGACCTACTGTCACCTCTCTCTCTAGTGCACTGCCAAATGGGAGGTCCAAGATACATATTCTGAAACACAGTCTGCTATCACGTTCACTAATGAGCACCCATCGATCATCAAGTTGATCCAATCAAAAAAGCCATGCCTGTACAAGGCCATGCCTTGGGAATATATATTCTGATTTCCGAAGTGGTTTTCCATTGCCTTCCTCAGTATGAAAATATCTGCGTTAGTCGGCTTTTACGAAACATGTACAGTTTTCAATTGGTCTATCCTCAAGTTTCCCGGATCTAACACTGTCACCTACATGTAATTAATTGATTCATTAACCATAGATTGGTGGCGGATCTAGAAAATCTTGGGAGGGGGGGGGGGAATTTTTAAAACGTTAAGATCATGACATGGAAAATTTAAACTGACTGCTGCTATTAGCAATTTAGATTAAGCAACTTGCTGAAGGTTGTAACTCATAATCAGCAAAACAAAAATTGCTCGATTGTGTTAACTGTTGAGCCGTCTTGAAGAGAAGCCGTGCTTCTGAACCTGACGTTGAACACACATTAGCTGAAATTCAATTTCTACTATCTGTCTGTTTATTCTTTTAAAACTGATTTATGTTTGCATCTTTTTTTTCAGACTGATTAATTACTGTGATGATCAAAAGAAATGGAATCAGTTTCTGACGCATGTTGTTTTTGTTGTTAACTCATATTCCTAGGATACTACGCACTGCTAGCCGACAGTGTTACAGCACTACACCCTTGCTAGCCTGTCATGTATTCTGGTAGATTTGTAAGGAATTTGGGAAAAGTCGATGGCAATATTTTAAGGATGAAAATTGCTTAATTTGAAAAAAGAGACAGTTAAATTAATTAGGATTTTTTTCCATGCAGAGACCCCCCTATACATGGATATACACTTTATAGATTTGAAGAAAGAATATGTGCGCATTAGAATATCCTTGTAGCATAGCATAATAGCTATTAGAAAATCACTCTAGCATAGCATAGCCTAATATTGCAACAAAAACATCCTTGGTTCTCACATTATCCAGTAACAGCTATATGAGGTAACTTGTTGCATTTCTTTTTATCAAACATCAGATAATGCGCCATACACAGCTGTAAAATTTACAACGATCCTAAATTCGCGAAAAAACAAACAGCGAATACAAAACATTAAATCTAAAGTTACTATCTCCACTTGGCGGCTGGGATGTTCTGAAGATAAGGAAAGGGAATGATTATTTACGAATCTTCCCTTTAGATATAAATCCTTCAATGCGATCAAACGGGAGGTGTTGAAGAGTTTAGCAGTTTAAGTGTTGGTTTGGTTTTTAAATCAATAAACTATGTAAAATGACGCAGATGCAATGTTTTAAAATGCTTGTGACTTATTGGAAACCAAATATCATTCCTAATAATAATAAATAAAGGTTTAACGTCCGTTTCCTCGTCCAAGGATGATGTCAGGAACGCCTATAGAGGTGGATTCGTTTAATGCTGTGGCAAAAGATGTCTCTGACATCGCCTTCGGGTGATGTCAGGGACAGGTGATGTCAGGACCGGACGTTAAATCCTCATTGATTGCTAGCTATCCTTGATTGCTAGCTAGCATTGATTGATAGCTAGCCGCCCGCCTTCTTATTTAATTATTTGCTATTGTTACTAATTTTGCAATTTTGAATTAATGAATTTGCACCGTGTTTGTTCTCTTTATTCTTTGAGCATGAGTGATTTTCCCGTTGCTCCTTGGTGTGGAATACGTTTCTGGGAGGTGCCTAAAATTGTCGTTTGATGATGAATCAAACGCTTTACATATAAGCTTATTTTACATGTAAAATATCTTCAGAGAATTAGTTTTTCTATGAATCTCTTTACCGAAAACTGGCCTTTAGTGCAATGTTTGCAACTGCTGATGGAAAGCTGCACAAGTTCTTTAACCTCGGAATCTGGATATTCTTGGATTTACAAACACATGTTATCAATATTAAGTATAAAATGTGCGCATCTTCTAAATTCTTCGAGCGATTAAAAAAATTCTCTTTCCATCTGTTCATTATTGTCGTAGATTCACCGTGTTTGAAGCAGTATGCAGCAATTCCTTAACTAACCAATATAAGCATTACTTCTCGATTTCTGTTCTCAATGATCATTGAGTAACCCAATGATTGAACAATTTTTATGTAACATAATGCAGTTCGTCGAATCACATTAGGACGGGAAACCGGACGTTTACAACTAATAATAAGTAAAGTGAAAGATCAACAGCTTTCAGAAGTCGGTTCTAACATTTTTTCTATATGAAATACGTGGATGCATTGTAGACGAAGCTTTGACGTTCCTGATATCGTCATCAGATGATGAAGCGGACATTAAAGTTGATTAAACTCGTATTTTATTGTATTGTAGTGTAATCTATTATCAATTAGTCATATGTTTCATTGTTTAATATTAGTAGAAGTACAATGCAGAATGTTTTATAAGTAGTTAAGTCTGGGCTGAACATCAGTAGGTAGGTAGGTGGGTAGGTAGGTAGGTAGGTAGGTTAAGTTCGTCACGTGCAAGGTGAACGTTCTTTCTTTATTAATGAAGAAGCACTTTAGTCTAATTTCCCTGACACTAGTTTTATATTCCGCACCTGCCCACCACGCGGCATATATACGCGTATGCGCTATGCTATAAGTGACGGGTTTATATATTGTTCACTGATCAATGAATGCTTAGTTATTGATTCAGTCTTATTTGAGAGGATTGGATTAAATATTTATTTAGGTGGAATATCATGAGCGCCTTCGTCCTGATTTGACAATTGTGCCCGATATGTATTAATTTTGACAATTATCTCAAATGAGACCTCCCACTAACATTATTAGTAGATATTAGCCTAGATATCTAAATATTCAGACCGTTGTTCATAACGCCTACTTTCAGCGCATGCTACACTGCTACAGTTACCTATTATTTATTTATTTAATTAAAATATTCGTCTTCGAATGCTATACACAAACAAAGCATCCCACTCCCAAATGAAAATATCCATGAAAATTCAGCTATATTGTACTAAGGAATATATGTTTTCGGCATAGAGAACATTAACAAGGCCGCATCTGCTTCAATCGCCTGTTATGAACATGTGCAGTCAACGGCTAATATATTCCAAAATCACTTGGATCAAACACGGGATTTATTACCTTTTATAAAAATAAAAGTCAATAGTAACCTTTTGTTAACTATTGAGGGATAATAATTAGTTGACTAACCTGCCATAGACAACAATTGATGCTAATAAGAATAAACTATGCTACTACCAACATGACATTGTGTGTTATTTCGCCTCTGAGATACGTAGTATGTAGGGGCGCCATAAAAATGTCCTTTTAGTATTTGTATTATTAACCAATATATTGTATATTTGTTTGTCTATAATAATTGTAATTATCTATTTAATGCTCTTTTACAGAATCTCGAGGCTTTCATAAGAAGAAAACAATCTGTAGACACAGGGCGGATTCCAACTACAGACCAGGTAGGTGGAAGGTTACAGTTATATTATCAATCAGTCAATCAATCGATGAGGATTTGACGTCCGGTTTCTCACCCGAAGGCGATATCTATCAGGGATGTCAACCTAGTTTCATTCAGAAATCAGTTGCACAGTTTATTGTAATTTTCTCCTTGGTATTTTACGTGTATATACCATAACCTCTCTCAGTGCACTGCCTAATGGCAGGTCCATGGCATTCAATTGTACAGTTTGCATGCCATATTTTCTTTGAGACGATTTTTCTGAGGGGTCTCCTTATTAGGCCTAACCAGTGACTGCTTTAATCGGCTTTTACAAAACACGTGCAGCTTTCGGTTGATCTATTATGCTTGCCGGATCCAACGCAGCGGACCATATGTCGTGTTTATGATTTTTAGAATGATATTGTAACGAATCTGACTCAAATGTGACTAAATAGTAACATTTGACTTGAGTAGAAGAATGTCCAGTGACTGTCAAGTTAAATTATTCCCTGGTACTTTATTTATCATTCAGTCAACTCATTCTTATCTAAATGCCGTCAAAATTTCGATTTATGGAAGGAATTGAAATACTATAGGCTATCCAATATGATAGCAGTCAAATTTTCTATTCCACACATGTTTATTCTTGAAGATCTTTTAACATAAAAAGCTTATAATCTAATTACTATATATGTTTATATTTTTACAGGTATTTGCCCATACTCGAAGTGTGGCTACACTCCCCTACAAGGGAGCGTAATGCTGCATGAGCACAAAACAACACCTGCCTTTTACCGCCTTCCCTCAAAAGCCTGCAGATCCTTGAAACCATGGTGGGACGATAGGGCTGTTTTCCAAGGAGTCCTACGAGTGTCAGACAACGTCCTTTGTTTAGTCTTTCGTGAAGCCTATAACATAGGAGTGCTCTTTGACTTGGTGGCAAATGAAATATTGGGGGTGGCTTTGTTCAAATTTGGGCAAGCTGGAAGAGGTGCTGCAGGGAGATACCTTGTTCATCAGTGCACCATCAGTAGTGATGGAAACTATGTTGGAATACTGGAAAGATCTGGAAATCCTGAAGTCCCTCGTGAATTTGGTATACAAATCCTTGGCGTGAATTGTTCATCTCATGGTTTTGATCAAACTGACATTCAGTATAACAACAGTATCTTTGAAGAGACTCGTATCTACAGTAGAGTCCTCTATAGTATTCGTAATCTCAACAGTATCGACCGTCAGCCTATTCGAATTGACTTTATACCCTGTTACCATTCCTTTCAGTATATCTTAAGCAACGTTAAGGAATTTCCAGATATAAATGGTAACCGGGATGATGCCCATTTAGCAAAAGTAGACATACGAACCAAAGATAAGACCGCCATTGCAACATTTAGCGACACTCAACGAGAAACCTTCAACAGAGGTATGAATCTAAAAAACATCCTCTTTGCACGAGATGGCGAACTGATAATTGCCTGTTTTGAAAACAGTCGACAAACTGCAGATTCCAAATCCAGTCGACACGCCATCATATCCACTGCCACGTTGGAAATCCTAATGAGGCTGGAGCACGATTTGGTGATTGATGGAGTACGAAGTGTTGGGCTGAATCTCTGCTACACCAACGTCACTCCACTGATTACCAGTGACGGGAGTTGTGTAGGTATCCCTAACATCGCACCACTGTCACCTGAAGATGACAACCAATGCTTTCGGTTCCGTCGTGAAGTAGAGATAGTAGAACCACCGAGTGAATACTCCTATGAGCCCAAGTGCTTGTATTTTGATAAGCATCTTGCTAATGACAGGCCAGAAGAACTGATTAATGTGTATCGTCTGCCGAATGTGTTGCTATCGCTTCAAAGCTTAGCCAAACTATGCGTTAAGAGATGCACAGGGAATGACCCTAATAGGATAAAACAGATAATGCTTCCATCAAAACTCAGACGTTATATATATGATTTTTAGGATGGATCATGGAGTAGTTAGAAAATACTCGCTAAATAGGACAGTTGCGTCGAAGGAATTGAGACACGTCTAAGTAATTATTATTAGAATGAAGTTGGCAAGACAACTTCCAGAAATCACTGAAATTTCAAGGAATGTCTTGAAGCTTTAATAGAATGTTATTGACTGTAACGAATTTTTTATACAGTTTAGTTTATTTAACATTTTAAATCGTAGATCTATGCCTTTCATCAAATTTTTATTTAGGTATGTACTATGTAGCTAATTAGACTGTACACTACTTTGCAACTCTATCCGAGTGCCACTTAGACGTATGGATAAGAAACTTCAATCAATCATTCAATGCAAGTTTAACTTCTTGTTCAGCATTTTACGACGATATCACGAACGTCTTCGACAAAGCAGGTCACACCGATAATAATGGAATCAAAGGAAAAAATGACAAAGCAAGTCATACCAGTCGGTTTAGTCAAATTTAGCCTGAAATAAACATATTGTGCTGAAGAGAAAAGAGGTCAAATTCAACTGCAAGTCCTGTTATCCATTATTACGTGAATTTGATTGCTTTTTGTGCCACTTTTGTGCGAGTTATGTAAATATTGTTTGACAGTGCCGTATACGAAAAATTATTAGCCTAACTCTCGTTAAGTTAATAGCCAATTATATTTTCTACTCTAGTATAATTTTATGACACTTACTGTAAGTTATTTATTTATTAATTTGCTGACTTTATTTATTGACTTTATTGATTTATATCACACCTTGTAGGCCTATTTAAGTACAGTGTTATGACAACTGTTATATACATATTTATCAATATCATTTATTTATTGATTAACTAATTTGTATCGTATTTTGATATCTTCGCATGCCTTTTTAAGTTTTTACATAATATAGTAATTATTTTGTCTTGGACCAGGCCATTTGTCACAATGAGTGCGAAGATTTTATCAATTCTAATCGTCTAATAATGTACTTTTTTTATACATCCTTACATTTTCACGCATGACTGACACACATGTTTGTTTTCTTTCTTACTTGCCGTTTTGTACTTTTTTGTGCTTTTGTTAACACTCCAAGATCAATCATCAATAGCGCCTCAATGGCAACAAACGCACATATACAAATAACCTTTCATTTTCCAGGCACCGATACGCACCCGTGCAAAAGAGTGCCGGAGATATTTTGTCGTCTGACCAGGGAATCGTTCGCACTCCGCTCGACTCTGTGTCAAACACGTTCACCGTTCATAACCACTATGCAAACAAACCACTAATGCCCCGTCGGCAAGCGCATAGTAATTATTAGCCATGATGATGAATCAATCAATCAATTAAATCGAATTCAATTCCCGTTTCATCTCCTGACGTCGACGACATCTTAGAAAATGGACGATGCACACAATTAGCCTACACTTAAGCTCAAACTATTAAATCAAATCATATAACGGTTTAACGTCCGGTTCATCATCCGACGACGTTATGAAGAACGTCAGATAAAGTTTTAACGTACATTTCCTCACCCCGGGATGATGACAGAGACGTCAGTTGATATTAATGTGAATAGATGTCTCTCACTCCAATGTACTGCCAAATGGCAGGTCTAAGGTATATCTTAAAAGTTACCGTCTTCTATCACGCTCACTAGTGAGCACTCAATCTACCGGCGAGTTGATCTCATCAATAAGGCTTTACCTCACCACACTCAAAATGTAGCGCAAGGCTAGGGAAGATCTGGTTTCTAGGGTGATTTCCCATTGCCTTCCGCAGTATCTGCGTTGGTCTGCTTATACGAAACACGTGCAGTTTTCGGATGGACAATTCACAAATTTCCCGGCTAAATACGGGATAATGAAGTGATGCAAAATGATGAGACGACAACATTAGAGAATAAAGCAGCTTGCTAAAAGCAGCAACTTAGCTGCTGTCGCCAATGAGCTACGTCATATAAGCTTAGTATGAAAAGAAAGCATCTGTGCTAGGCTGTCACTGGATCGTAGCTTGAGCCATTGTTTAAAAATGCTAAAATATTAATACAATTTTTAGTTGTAGATCGAAACATATTTTTTGTGCTATTAGCCAGATGATAATTCTTGTGAATCTCATTAAAATAATAATTAATATAGGCTACATAGTAGCCGCTGTAATTTTTATAGCTTTGAGGTGTTTAACGTCAAGGTTCAGAAGCACAAGGCTTCCCTTCCAGTCAGTAGCAGCTTAACACAGTGGAGCTATACCGTTTCAAAATTCTTCTTTCTTTTTTGAATTGTCCTGCCTGTTCCCGGCGTTGACAGTCATGGTTTCCCACAGTTCTCGATCTTCCGCGGTTCTGATAATTTCTTTTTCTTCAACGTTTCAAAATAAGTTTAAGTTAATAACGGATTATGCCACGAGTATTCTGCAGTTTATGTAGGCTTACTTTTGTTTCCATTAAATTTATGTATTTTTATTTGAATTAAAGAAGGCTCGGTATGAAAAGTTAAAGTAATTTAAAGCACTAAAAAATAAGAGAAATTCACTTGGCTATAATTTTTTTAACGAACTTAACGTCAGTTTCACGAACCGAAAGATACATCAGTGACGGCGGCGCCCTGAAATTCGTACAACCATCTATTACACCCGGGCGTGGCGCTCAGCTATGGTGCCACTGGCCACTGGCTCAGTCAGGAATCAATTGGAAGATCATGATCGCTTGCGTTCTGCATGGACACTAGACAAAGAGAGACAGAGAGAGAGGTTTGTTTAACCTCAAAACACCTGAATTTTTCTCTCATTATATTGGACCAAATTACGTCCAATTGTTAATATTCTGGTCATGTAATTTTCATACATTTATTATTAATAATTCTCACAAAATCGGTTGTTTCAAACAAAGATGTGAGATTTTCTTTGTTTACCACTGGATCGATATAATCTGAAACCTTAGCGCCAAACACCCCTTTTTATTACAGATGGACTCGCCCGCAGATATAGTGATACATTCAGTAGCAGTGATGGGCAACAGTGGTTATAACTACTTTAGTAGTGAACTACTGAAAAGTAGTTATGTAGTCTTATAATATATGGACTTATGGAGATGCTTCATGGTCTAATAGTAGCACTTCGACCTCTGAATCATCAGGTCGCTGACTCAACGCCTAATTTTGGAGATCCCTTGAGTTGCAAACCGTAAGAAATCTGCTGTACTCTCCATTGCTAATAGTTAAATATAGCTTCAGAATTGTCCAACCAAGAGCTGCACGTGTTGTGTAGAAGCGGGCTAACGCAGTCACTGACGAAGGATAATGAGACTCACCTCAGAAAACAAACTAATCTTCAAGAAAGCAAGGCATACAGCTATATGTCATGGACCTGCAGTTAGACAGTGCAGTGAGAGAGTGGATATTTTAACTATGAAAGAGCGCATCATCGATCAGGAAGCTCAAGAATACTGCATACGAGGCAACAATAAACAGAACTCTATTGAAAGTTTCCTTGTCGGACCAAATCATAGTTAGTTATTAATAAAATAATCATATTTTGCATTTAATCTTAATTAATTATATTATAAAAGTGGTGTTTTATTAATAAGTTAATCAATAAAGAATGAATGAATAGTGAGCTACTCGAGATCATTTATCGGTTATTGTTATTCAAAACAGCTGAAATAATAAAGTTTCTTTAAAAGTAAAAAAAAATCGATTGCTTCTTACAAGAGAAACATCTATTCACCAGGCTACGTGCTCCCTGATATCTTAGTCAGATGATGAAACAGACGTTAAATTCGATTGACTGATGCTAAAATAAAATAAACTTACGTTTAAAATACTTGTGCCTACTTGCACAAGTATTTTAAACAAGTATTTAGTATTTCACAAGTATTTAGCCTATACAATAAATTTATACCAATAGAGACGTTTACCAAATAAATCAATCTATCAATGAATTTAACGTCCGGTTACTCACCCGGAGGCAATGTCAAGGAAGTCATATCTAAATGATTGTACATGGGAAAGTCGAACTCTAACAATCACCATATCAATTCGGTTCCACTTCTGAAGTAGGCATCAATCACATCGTCATTCACCATAGATAAAATATTTATCTTGACCGTCTTGTGAAAACCTGACGTCATCGTTTGAATATTTTCTTTTTCTTTTCAGAATATTTCATTTTTACAACGTTTTGGATAAACCACAAATTTGCACAACCTAACTGATTTTAGTTTAATTGACAGAACATAATCGATTTTGATCTATGTTACACATCTTAACCACACCCTAACATAGACCCTAATTGTACCAAAATCGGTTAGGTTTTGTAAATTTTCGCACCGGTTTACAGACTAAAGTGATAGCCACCCTGATATCGGTCTTGGATAGGGAAACGGACGTTAAACTTCAATTTATTTTTTATCGTCACTACATTTAAAAGGCAGTTAATGTTTAACAGCCTTTTTGGATTTTCTAGTTGATTGCATAGCTGCTTGATACGCAGTAGGCCACCATTAGGAGGATACTATGTCAGGATTCTTTTAAAAATCTTTTTTACTCCACACATGTCAGCCGCACGTGTTTACAGGGTTTCCTTTCTTAGTTGCTTTTTTGGTATTTCTTGTAGTCTACCGTCCCACTGGTTAATCGTACCATAGCCGTACTTGTGATACATAAATAGAAGTTAAACTTATCCTTACAGGCTACAGCTTTAACTACTTATAGCTTTAATCAAGCCGTGTTGGATCTGCAAACAATAGACCAACCGAAATCTGTTCGTGTTTCGTAGTAGCCGACTAACGCAGATACTGGTTACGGAGACCCCTCAGAAAACAAAATTATCTCAAAGAAAAGATGGCTTACAAGCTCTAAGTTATATGCCATGGACCTGCCGTTGGTCACTGCACTGAGAGATCTTTAACTACTAAAAAGTAGTGCCCATCACTGCTTCAGAGCGGAGCAAACCAATATCAGCTTTGAGGGGTGTTCTCAGTTCGCCGTGTTTCTGAACAACGGAACAAAGAAATTATCATGAGTAGCCGGTAGCGGCAGAAAGCATCATGTGTTTCCTTGTGTTCCTTTAAATGTCAGTTTGACCGTATGTCTGAGGCTAAAATGTCTGGCTCATGATCAAAGCAGCTGTCTTTGTCAGTTCGAGCACGAGGTAGGGGGGAGGGCCCTAGGCCTAGAAGCCCTACGCTTAAAGCCCTGCCCGGTCTGAACGTGTTTTATCATCAGGTCAGTTCGTCAGTTCAGTAGGCCTAATTCTGCTCTCAATGCTCTATTCTTTTGTGTTACTCTATCAGGTAGTAAATTCAATTTTATATATATTTAAACATCGACAAAAGTGTTTAGCTTAGGCTTAGTATTTTGTTATCATGCTAGTAGTTTTTATGAAGGTAGGCATATAGATGGTTATTTATAGATACATGGTTATAATGCTAATGGTTACATTTTAGGTTTGGGAAGGCAACCGTTGTGTTTTAATCAATTTGTTGGTCGATGGTGTGCTCATAAAGATTGAGATCAGATTGTGAGCAGAAAATAGTAGGCTCTCTTGGACCTGCCACATGGCAGTGCACCAAAGAGAGAGAGAGAGAGAGAGTTGTTGATCTGTGGATTGCTGATTTATGAGCGCGTTAACAAATTGTGAGTAGAAAATTGCATCGTGGATCTGCCGTCTAACTAGAAAGAGCGAGATAGAGAGAAAGAAGAGTGAAAGAGAGACTGAGAGAGAGAGAGGGAAAGAGAGAGAGAGAGAGAGTTTGTTATAGGTGGTGTGTTCATTAGTGTAGTAATTGCTGACTTGATAATGAGTAAAAATTTCCCCTTGGACCTGCCATTTGTCAGTGCGCTATAGAGAGAGAGAGAGAGAGAGAGAGAGAGAGACAGACAGACACAGACGGACAGACCGGTACCCCACTAATCTCGTGTGTGCCCCCCCACCACACTACCCTCTACAACCCATACTCTGTTATTAGCAGCCAAGAAGCGCAGCTGTCTCTGTTGTTGAGAACAAAGACTTTGCAGAAACAACGGTGACACCAAGAAGAGAATGACCGAAGCGTGCTTGCCTCAGGGTGACAAGAGAGAACAAGAGAAGAATAGAGAATGGTTGTGAGAAAAAGAGACGCCGACTTTGTCGCTTTTCTCAGTTAGAAAGATGAAAGCGTAAGATACGGGTGTTTAGTTTATGCTTAAAATTACGTAACTTAATTTAATTCCGGATTTCAGCTAGCAAAGAACAAAATTAATTGGAATTGAAACGACCCCTCATTGAGCCAAACTTAAATATTGCTTTATAGTTCAGAAACGGTAAAAGGCTTGCGTCTTATTACTAGGCAGAGTCGTCAAAAATTGTAGCTTTCGCATTTTCCCTTAATTAAATAAATAAACTCTCTAATTCATTCTAAGTCTAAAATGTTTAACTTACATGTAATAGCGGAAATAATGAGAAAACTAACAAAATATTTTATAATAGTTTATGCCGTTTAAGAGCTTTGAAAATGTAAGACAATGATCAGCACTGAAGTACAAGAATCTGTCAGAGAAATCTAGAAATCTTAAGTCTATCTAGTGTTCTGTCAAGTGGCAGGTCCTGGGAGTCCAATTCCTCCACTACTCTCTATTGCTAGCTTTTCGTGTCATGACATCATATGTTCCACCTTCTTTTAGATCATCTAACATTCCTATACGGCTTAGTATAGGAATGATAGAAAGGATGTGAATCTTAAGTAAGGTACGTTATATTAAGTGATTATAAGTTGTCCGTTATAAGTTGTCCGTTATACTTAAATTCTAATGTTGATCTTGATTATTAGCTATGTAAGTTCGCCGGCTTAATGATATAGTCGTGCGCTTTAGAACAAAACGTCCGGGGTTCAACTCCCGGTAGAGCCGATCAGAGAGTAAAATCTCGGACGTAGCCTACAAGTGGAATGGATGATCGCTGCATCGCGCGTGAAATGTTTCCGGAACAAGCATCTGATGCTTCTTGACCAAATATCCCGTTATTTATAATTTATACATTGTGTACGCATATTTTAGGTAAATATACTCAGTACTTGAATTTACCAGAATCACGACAAACTTTTATTAAATCGACAAAATACTAGTTAATCTCCTAAAATTTCATTAAAATTTTAAAACTTTAAATTTCAGAAAAGTTAGTCTCCTAAAGACAAAGGAACATTTCAGCTTGGCTGTATACTGAAGTATGCCTCCAAGTACGTATGGTTCGGTGAGTTTCTTGTAATATATTTATCTGATTAAATATTAATAAAATAATTCTTATTAATCGTATAATGTATTAGTTAATAATCTTATTTATTCAAACTGAGCTTCATCGAATATAGACGTTGCATTTTAATAGATCGGAGAAATTGGATAAGTATTGATATTTCTGAATTTTTATATATCTAAAATTAATTTTTACAAAATAAACTGTTTAAATAAAATTAGAGGCATTCTGTTCATCTGGTGAGGCAGTCTCTTACGAATGTGTCGAGCTGCCGTCGAATTCATTATCAGTGTCACCGTAATTGGTTGTTGAGGAACATTCTGCTTAGATATAGTAGACTGTTAACAAAGGACATTGTTTCCAGTGCTGCATCAGTATTGATTTATTTATAACGAGTAGGCCTACCGTTATTACCGCCATTCGGCGAGTACCCGGGATTCACTTCTGAATTCGGCTTGTCTGTGCAGTCCGCCTGAGCGTGTCGCGGTAAATGTACTCCGACTGACGCTATTAGCAATCGAGAGTAATGGATCTTGCTGAAAGCACGTCTGAGCATTGAACCCGCGATCTGTGATTTCAAAAGCCGCTATGGTATCACTATACCACCGAGTCTGTCTTCGTTATTCTGTTTACCTATGCAATTATAGAGGTTCCATTTTTTATTGTGGCCAATGGTTTTATAGCAGATTTCTGTTATTTATAGAAAATATCCTGCATAGTTCGAACTTGATTATATTTATAAGCTTCCGGCTGTGTTTATTGGGCCACGTGTCAAGTGGTAGCCCTATTATTAATAGAGCCCCTACATATAGATTATTTGTAATAATACCAGCAGTCACTACCGTACCATTCTTCGCGCTATTACGTAATAATGCAATATATTGCATATACAGACATGTTATGATACCCTCCGTGATATCGTCGTCAGATGATGAACAGAAGTAATAACCATATTATCATAGTATTGTATAGTTTGTATTATTATTATGTTCATTATTCATTGTTATATTGTCAGTTGAAATGCTGCAGGTTAATTCATTAACTAATAAATCTAAATTATCATATTGTTGCCGAATAATTAAATATACAATTTTGAATGTTTCATGAATCCTGCTATCATTAAATATAAGAATACAAACAATTTTGTATATTTTACCAAAATAGTTAGGCCTAGTATTTCTATTTTTATATTTCTTGTTAGTATTTCCATTTTTGCTTTTTTGTAGCAACGGAGAGTAACATTTAATCATCATTCTTAAGGCTACAAAGGTGCAACCTGACAAAGGTGCAACCTGACAAAGGTGCAACCTGACAAAGGTGCAACCTGACAAAGGTGCAACCTGACGTGCACTGATTTTGTTGCAAGAGCACTATAATCAAAATTAACGTTAACTTCCGTGAGTAATGTTCAATAATGCTGTTATTGAATAACAATAACAGCAAATTTTCTCTCGTAATTATATTATTTATCCTTATCATATGATAAACGTCATTTGATATAGGCCTTGCATGTGCTCAGCGAGTTAATGCCAATAATCTGAAGGCCTGAAACGATTGAAGCTGGTTCTGTTTTATTTCTAAATGCGGATGTTTCAGAGATAATTAAATTATTTATCACTTCCTAAAGCAGAAAATTCGGAGGCTACGATATCATGCAGTATATATAATTTATAATATATTTTTATGCTGGTTCAATTAGCTTTTTATAAAACATAATTTTGAGATAAAGGATGCACTAAAACTTAATTGACCGTCATGTGTATGTTTAAAAGTACGGTTGAAATAGAACAATGAAACCCAAATGCAGTGAAGTAAAAAGTATGTAAAATTGTTTTTTGATCAAATCATTTTTTAATTACTGAAAATGCTGTAAGTGCAGAAGGCTAAAACCAGTATGAAAAACTCCGTAAGTTAGAACTTTGGATATTTTTTTTCATTTTAACTCTATATTTTATAATTTATGTTTTAAAATATTTTTAGTATAAGCCTAGTCTCGTGCAGTTATTCAACTAATTTTGAATCGTCATATTTGATAACAATAAATACCGATTTTCTTAGATTATTCTGACGGCTTCACACATATTCACTCGTGTAGATTAATAAGCAGATCTCTTTCTGTTCTATCTATGACTGTTCAACAACAGTTGCTGTGTTCATTGTAGGCCTACTCATCACAGAATTTTTGCACACTCATAAGCACACTCATACATGATTATGTAACAAAATTCCGCATCTTCATAGGCTCTTACTGTTCATACAATAGTTATCCTAAATCGGGTTCCAGCCGTCTCTGACAGTATCCTTGGATACGGAAACAGAAGTTTAACTTTAAATAAATACAATATAATATGGCTGTAACATCCGTTTCATTATCTTACGACGTTATCAGGGCCGTTTCAAACAGCACAATCAATACAATCGCATTTTTCTTTCTGTTTGTGCATTTGTAGGAGCTTTCTGGTGGTTGGATGCTGTCTGTAGTTGTATATGCTGTTTGAAACGTCCCTGACATCGCCTTCGGGTGAGGAACCTGACGTTAAATCCTCATTGATTGATTGATTGATTGATTGAATGCACTATTATGTTATGTTCTCTTCTAGAATTAAAAAATCGCTCTGATATAGCCTACTATAAAGATGTAATTATTTTGAGGTTTCAATTAACACTTAGCTGCCTTTCTAATCTTTATCGGTTCACATGTTTAGCTAGTTTATTTTTCAATTATTAATGATCACCATAGTTCACTGTTTTAATTGATTGATAGTGGTTGGCATTTATCTTTGTATATAATTATGCTATACAGTAACCGTACAGGAATAATTTAACCCACACTTGTGTTATATAATTAATTAATTAATTAATTAATAGATTCGAACGAAAATTTAGCTTTCGTAACTACTATAATAGCTGTCATATTTCTGTTAAAGAGACCAGTTTAGCAAGCATAACTAATTCTCGAAATCTTGTGATATTTTATTGAATTGACAGTTCTCTATAAAAAAATTACAATAATTTCACAGGAATCGGAAAACTTCCTTCGTTGTCATTGTTCAATATTCTTTGTCGTCTTTCAGTATTCAAGGGGTCTCACTTATACTAACCACAGTGTATGTATTAATACACTGTATAATCATTTGTATAATCCGTTAACGAGTTCAGATCTGTTTTCTATTATGTATCGGAAGGTTGTCATTGATAAGCATGCCATTGTATAACACATTATCCGAGTTTAGTCATAACTTTAGCGTCACGTTAATTCTATACAAGTGAATAGTATATGTGTAGCCCATTGCTACGTTGTGTATATATGTTTACACTGTAAGTTGGCCTATTTGGTATGATTCAATATAGGTTAAATTGAATAGATATTATGCTACGTTTAATTCTGTTTTTAAAATTGATCTGTCTCACTAGCCAGTCTTGGGAATACTTTTATATTCTGTTTTTAATATATGCTTTTTATTTTTATTTTAAAAGTGCCACGTAAACGCTGTTAAGCCTGTGGTT
>JAQFZF010000324.1:0-18872 GCA_034695365.1 Enchytraeus norvegicus
TAACTTCTTTGCTTTGGATATATGTATGTGGATTTATGTGACTTTTCTCTAATAAAATGAAAGAAGTTTAAAAAAAAGTCGTAACCGGAGAGACCTTAGACCGTGAGCATCTTAGACTAGCTCAATAATTATTACATTCCCGGATTTAATTAACTTTCATGAAGGTGCTATAGGTGCTAGGTGCTGAGAAAACCTTAATGCATCCTGATGAGGGAGGCCCTGCTCCATTGACTAGTCACTAGACGCAGTTTTGGAGAGAATCTCTATCTTTCTCCTTCTATCTCTCGCGCGCTCTCTCTCTCTCTCGCTCTCTCTCTCTCTGTGCATTGTCTCACGGCAGGTACATGGCATATAACTATATGATTTGTATGCCATATTGCTTATAAATATTTTTCTGATGTGCGTCTCCTTATCCTTCCTCAGTGACTGCGTTAGTCGGCCTTACGAAACACGTGCAGCTTCCGGGTCGTCATTTCTCTGATTGCCGGAGCAAACTCACTTAATAATGGAGAATAGAAACTAAAAATTAATGGGTAACAACAATATGTCGATTTTCTGATGTCATTGTAGGATGATGAAACGAACATTAAATTCGTATTGATTTTTGATTTAAACGATTATGACAATATTGATTTAAGAAAACTCAGTTTCAATTAAATCAGATCTAATTGACCTGGTAGCGTATAATGCGCAAAACTGGCTTTATAGCTTGTTAACTAATTCATAGATGAGGCTCATTAATTCAACAACAGGGATTGAACAACTAAAGTCTCCGTGATATTAGAACAATATACAAGAAAACTAATTCTATAATTCTTTGCTACTACGCGCATTAAAAGCGTCTCTATACATATCAATTACTTCATACTTTGCGAAATCATTACAGCAATAACGTAATTTTATAATAATTATGCTCCTCAGATTCCATTAGATGGTTGAAATTGAAATATCAATGAAATATCAGCATTTTAATTAAAAAATTTACAATAATATTTTAATTACATCTAAAACCTTAAATCACCTCGTAAGACGATTTTACACATAAATACAAATGATTAAATTATAAACAAAATGACAAATTATAATCGTGCAATTTTAGTGTCAGCGATATTTTAGTAGTCAATTTCAATAGTCTAAAGTAACGATAAACGATAGAGAGGAATAAGGAAGCGTTGAAAGCAGAGCCGTTTGAACATTCGAACATTCGTCAGCTGTAGCTGACAGAGAAGATTGGTTGCTTTAAGAACTGTAGACTGTTCTCATCACGTGTGTAGCACGATCCTATGACAACACAAAACAACAAAATGTAGAAAATTTGCAACAACAACAACAACGCAATTAGTGTGCAATCGTCATCTACGGCAATATCGAGCAAAGTATGGAGCCAAAGTCAATACGAAAGACGATCAATAATTATACATAATGCGATGCAAAGCCAATAGTCTACAGTATGTAGATTCTAGAAAACCGGTTCACAGAAGGTTAATAAAATAATAGAACTATAATTATACGAAGTAGGGTATGCACCGCAACATAGGGAACACATTTTACACACAAAACATACAACCTCATTTTGTAATACATATAGCTACATATTATAAAGAGAAAATTTAGAAAGAGTTATTGTATAGCATCTAGGTGACCACAGCTATCTTGCACCAAGTAAAACAAAGATTACCTATTGATCCAATCTCATCATCTTGTAACTAATTATTACGGCATGGCACCTCCTAGATTCTGTTGAGAACCAATGTGTAAAAGTACGCCGACTACTGTTGATCAATATCAATTTGGTAGAGTAGGCCAAATCATGGGTCAATTATGGACGCTGTTATTTTTCATAAAAAATATCTTTAGGCCTTTTTATAGACTCTCCGCTTTCAGCAGCCCCATCACCACTATATGAAGTGTGCCGGGGTGGCATAGTAAAATGCGGTCCTGTGAGCTTGAACTTACAAAGATGGGGATGGAGAAAGTCGGCGCCACGACCGGCGCCCTGGGTGAGTAACAACAACAACGTAAAATCCTCACTTATAGTATTGTTGGCTATAATTGAGTGTTAACTTCATCGTACATACCTCTCCCTCCTTGTTGACGAGCTTGGTGGTGGCCTGGGCTCCGATGCCCCAGCTCTCGAATGGGGCCTCGATGTCACTGTATGGGGCACTGGCAGGCTTCTGTCCCTTACCCCAGATCTGTAGGGCACAAGAAGACATGTCATAGATGTGTTGTTTTGAACATACAACATTTCATTCTTGTTATTTGTGAACATACATACCTCTTACCCCCAGATCCGTATGATCACTCAAAATTTAATATGTTAATTCATATGAATTTACCGGGTCTACGGACTCTACGCTGCACATAAATAGGGGCCTTACAGACTACACTCTCAAGTTATCTACGTTTCTCATAGGGAGTATCAAGAACATTTCTATCAGAACTGAGAAAACCATCAAAGTAGATTAATCAATTCTATTGAATCTTCCAGCCTAGCTTGAGAACGACTGTATTTCTTGAAAACACATCAGACAATGCTGCATCTCTTAATCAAACAATAAAGTAATAATAATTGATAATATAACAGAGGTAGCCTCGAGTCTTACCGTTATCTTGATGCCAGGTCTAAGGTTGGCGAATGGAGCACCCAGTGAGTACTCAGGTACGGTCCTGTTGTCAACTGTTCGCACCACCTTCCAATCTTCACAGTTCTCGTCCTGATAATAAATTAATAAAAAGTAAAAAAAGTTCATATGACAGTCAATCAATCAATCAGAAACTTTTATAAAGCGCACTTGCGACTAAGTCTCAGACGAGCTTTGAACAGAGAAGGATAGAGTTGCTTATCCTGCCATATGCCACAACCAATGTGGCAATTAATCACCTCTGAAAGTTTGGAATTTGAGCAACCAGTTGGTTAAGTACACAGAAGTCATGGCGAAGACCATTACACTGTGATTAAGTACACAAAAGTTGGCACAGACCACATGTCGCAATGACGCAGACTCAACGCGTCACTGCGGCATCTACGTTAGTCGCCTTTTACGACACGTGCAGTTTTCGATTGGTTTATTTTCTTAAGTTTACCAACATATTTACTAACACGGGCATTTAGTCGTTTCCGCTTTAACATTCATAATTATTTGACCTGCTTATGTAGGTCTAATAATCATGAATTATTAACTCTACAGGGTTGAGAAACCATTTTGGTGCTCAAATAAGTCAACTCAAAATAAATACAGTATAAAATAAAATCCTCATCTGAAATTATACCTTGCGGCCGGTGTTCTCCACTCTGACGAACTTGCCGTCAGGAGGGCAGTCGCTGATTGTGATGGGGCCTTTGGCGCTGCGCTGATAGGTCGTGCGGGCAGACATTTCTCCCTTAGCCAGACTGCTCATTGTCTCTGTAAAATAATAGTAATTGGAAATATTGATAATAAGATTCATTTAAGAGACTACAGTGCCTTTTATTTACTACATGTCACAAATAATTTCCGCAATCATATATACTGGCATAATAATGCAAAACAATTAAATTTATATGTATATTTCTTGCATATAGAAAACAAACAGTACAAAAATGGACAGAAGTATTTTATACAAAACTCTTATTGTTGGTAACCTCTTATTTCACGTAAATCAGTTTGTGCAACTAACTTAATAAAATGATGCTATCATGTTTGTCTATAGCTATGTAGGACCGGCTATAATATGCTATATAGGCCTATAATACATGCATTCTACAAACAAATTTATATTCTATATTGATTTAATGAACATAACTTATTTTTGGCGCACGAGTACTTGCCTAAAATTGTAGCTAAGTAGAAATATGTAAGATTATATCGTTCACGCGCATCTTTAATATCTTTATCTAAACTAGAAAATGTAATACATGTACAGTAAATGTGTTGTGATAAATGTAATTATCGATGAAATCATGTATGATAATGTAAGTGTGTTGTGATAAATGAATTTTAAAGAATGATAAAAGCTTAAAACAGAAGTGCCAGTTAAAGAGTGATACCAACCACTTCTGGTGGAAGTCTGGTTGTGTTCATCTCTTCCTCCTGCTCCAAACTGCAGAGACTCCATCGCTGATCTCGAGCTCAATCTTTATATACATATAATTAAATCAATTAATCAATCAAACAAAAAGTGCACTCTTTACAAAGTCCCAGAAGCGCATTGACTGTGAATGTTCAAAGTAGCCCATTTATTATTGATATTAAAAAGTTTACTTTTATATGCTGCGATTACGTATAAATATTTTTGTTATCATCTGAAACGTACTGCCACGTTATAAATAAATGGATGAACGAATTAGTAGAGAAGCCAGACGACAAAAACAGAATTAAATATAAAAGAGAAATCGGAGTTCAAGCAATAATTATGGTTTAATACTCAATATTTTATCAAGTATATCATGCCGAGGCATCTCTATATTTCACAATATTACACAAAATAAATCAATTCTACCATACATCGCAAAATATACACGACAAACATAACATATATACATACTGACTGAAGCCGAATTTAACGTCAGGCTCGCGGCCTGAAGGCTACATCAGTGACGGTATAGAACCCGGGATTCGTACCGCAGACCTATTGACCCTTACTCCTGTCGCTTAACTGTTACGCATTCAGCTCTTGCATTTGCGTAACCCAAAAAAATAGAAAATAAAATTAACCACCTGGTCTCTTCACCCTCCAGCAGTTTACGGTAGGCAGCTATCTCGAGCTCGAGACCCATCTTAGAGTCCATGATCTGTTGAAGGTTGCGCAGGATATTCTCCAGCTCAGAGCGCACGTTCTGGATCTCACTGCGGAGTCCGTTGTTCTCGTCCTCCAGGCTTCTCTCCCAGTCGTCCTTCTGACGCCGGAGCATCTCCAAGGTACGCATCAGCTCAGCGTTCTATCAATCAATCAATCAATCAATCTACCAGCCAATGTATCAATCAATCAGTCAATCAATCAATCTACCTACCTATCTATCTATCAATCTATCTAGCAGTCACCCGGGATCAGCGAGAGACCTCTTTTCATTGGCAGAGGTTCTTAATTGATCTGCAGAGGTTTAATGCGGTCTGCTTTAGCAGCTCTATCAATCTAGTCGAACTAGAGTAGCCGGGCGACGATTTATTCCGTAACGTCGGACCTGGCGGATGGCCCTGGATGACCCTCGCTCCACCAATGACAAAGATATATGTGGTCGGCACTACAGCTGATCTTCTATATGGGCACCAACAACTATTTGAGATAGCGACATTATTTTTTATTTCATTCATTACTGTTCTCTGTTAATTTAATGCTGTTTATTTGAAATAACATTGAGAATTATGCGAAAAATTCGAATTAGATAAAGTTTCTACGATTGCTGGAGACATACCTTCGCATTCATATCATTGAGCCTGTCTCTGAGGTCTGATACGTCGGTCCTCATACGATTACAGTCATCTTTGCTCTTAGTGGACTCCATGTTCTGACGCACTGCACCTGTCTTGAACTCTTGCACCTACAATACAATACAATACAGAACAATATAATACTATACTATGCAATACAATAGAGTACAGGACAATATAATACAATACAATACAATGCAATACAATACATTGCAATCCAATACAATACAATGCATTGCAAAAAATAAAATGCAAGACAATGCAATGCGATGCAACGTAATGCAAATCAATACAATACAATATAGTACAATGCAGTACAATACAATACGATACATTACGGTACTATACTTTAAAATAGGCACCTACAATATGCAATTAATGAAACAGATCGCATACATGAAATATAATTTGTGCGTTAAGTTATACAGAATTTGGCTTAGCATCCATTGATTCATTGATTACTCAGGAACTCCTATCCACACAATTAATTTTTCAAGTGATCATCAACAAAAACATACTAATGCACTTCATCATAAAGGTTTTTATTTATAGAAATGTTTAAAGTTTAAAATTCATCGCTCTTCTATAAAGTACACAATATTAGCACCTTCACTGCAATTGCCATGTAATTCTCACAATAATATATGAATTCAATCTGCATGCATAACAATATAACTGAATCTTCAACTGCATGTTATTGGACTTAATGTAAATTTAATTATTTATTAGTTGCCTTGAAGTTGTAGTGAGACTCCAGGTCAGTGCGCATACTCTCCATCTTCTCCTCGTACATGCGCTGGATCTCTCTGATGGCATTCTGCAGCTCATTTTTCCAGTAGTCCCTCTGTTCAGAGGACGAATCCGGGCAGGCCAGGGCTGCCAACTCTTTCATTTCCTGCACCATCAATCAATCAATCGATTAATTAATCGGTATATCAAATCCATTTATAAATAAAATCAATTTATTACTCATAAATTGATTGATTTTATTTGACACGCATTACTAATTAATGTGTGTTTCAATGTAAGCCTAATATGACAAATGGTATCAATACGAGTATCAGTAGAGTTTTATATATTATTGCATTTGTTTTTCACGCAGGATGCGCACGTGTTTACTGTTCGTGCGGTGTTCATTTTTAGTTTCAGTTTTTGATATTTTTAGTTTGCGGAACAACTGGTTAATCAAACCTTCGCCGAAGTTTACGCCTTATTGAAGCAAGCGCCTATACCCGATTAACCTATCAGGCACTGGTGCGCATCCGTGCCCAAGGGTGCTGGTATTATTATTTGTGCATTGACCTTGTATTGAACCCAGGACTCTTCAGTCAACTGCACCGAAGCGCACCACTCTATCCAATTTGACTACATTCTCGAGAACTATACTATTATCATCGTATCTTACATCATAACAGGATGTTTCGATTACATTATTGGCCGCATTCTTAAAGCAATCTAATACGGCTAGCAAGCAACTGAAATTTAATTCAAGTTTGTTGTTTCACACATTAATCATGAGCAATCATATTCATGTCATTCTCTTTACTAGAGTAATTATTATCTACTAAAGAAATCTTGCAGATGATATCCTAAGGTTAAATAATGTACTGCTCGGGTTTATATCTGAATGGCTGCCAAAATACAAATTTTACGCTTGGCTGAATGCTCACATACGTTTACAAAATTATATATTATACTACTCAATAGCACGCCTTTACAACATAGGGCATAATTTCTACACATTAAATGTATTTTAACCTAACCTAGAATTATCTGATCAGTTCGAATCAGTATAAAGATTGTAATTAACTAAAAAGTAATGTAAATCATTTCGTTTCAGGAAATATGATATATGCAATAAGTTTTAATTTTAATTGTTAGCTTTAATTATTATAATAAAAAAACTAAATAGTCTATTTATATAAAGCGTAGGATCATTTAAGTGCTTTAATTCGAATAGATAATAGCCTAGTTCAGTATACAGAATCCAACTAACTTCTTCCCTCAATTATATTATCAATCCAAGTTTTGCTTCATTAAGGTCAATTTCGGAACTTCATGTGAAGGTTTTCAAACCAATAACTTACTTAACCAACGCGTTACTAAGCAGCGTCTCCGTTGCTTAGTAACGCACCGTAGATATGGAGTTCAGAAATCACTTTGAAAATGTACAATATAGGTATACATTATTCTGATTCATTAATTTTTTCTTCTGATGGTAATGATATGTCTATGATTTCCAATGCTGTATAATTTGTACTAATCAGGATATAACCCTACATGTCTAATGTTAACATATTTCATTACATTTTTCTCTCACAATCTCAACTCTCGCAAAATTTCAATATGCATTTGTCACTTTTGTCTTGGACCTGAAGTACCCTATCCCACACGCCAAAAACTTTCTGCAATTTTTAAAATCTGATTTTCTTTTAAACACATATCACTTTAAAATTCATGGCAGCTGCTTCAATGTATGGTTGATTTGAGTGTGTTAGAAGGTTCAAGGTTCAGAAGCACGAAGGGATTCTTTTCATGACGGCTCAACACAATCGAGCACTACCGTCGCAAAGATTTGGGTTAAGGTTATCACAGTTTTACTCCACAAAGCGACCTGCAGTCTATTACAGACCGATGACTCGGAGTTAATTTAATTCAATGCATGGTACTACATTCTACTAGATACTATTGAAGATAGAATTGAGACAAGTTAACAGTGTGACAAAGCCCGCAGCTATTCGATACATTATGTCTAGTTTATGTGGTGGCTGTAGAGCTTTTGACGATGAATCACGATCAAGGTATGGCAGCTGATGCGGAACGAAGCAAGGCCCCAGAAGTATTTGAATATTGCAGACTGTAACAATTGTATGACTTATTTAATGCTACCCCTCGCATGATAGACCTGAAAAGTTTCGTAAAACTAGATGTCTATGAGCTAAATATGTACGGTATTAAAAATAATTTTGACAAATTTGGCAAAACGCAAACTGATAGGATTTATCGTTTGACGATAGAACAGCGAAAATAGAAATCTAGCAATATCCCCTATCTTGACCAATGATCACTTAAGACTTTGCTAATCATTGATTTTTCTGGTCCATACTAACTTTACACAGGTGCATGAAAGCCTACGTTATTTACAACAAGATTATAAAGGCATGCCATAGCTGTAGACTGAATTGAACCTAGGTGAATAAAATATGTGTAAGCTTTTTTATATATGGATGTCTGAGTCCTAACAAAAACGCTTGCTATTTATTTGTGTCACTATGTAACTTTGGCGGTATAGGCGAAAATAGGCCCTCAAGCAAGCAGACACGTAACAATTAGAGCTTGAAGCGTTGTAATTATGCTACGGTTTAAAAAATATAGGCTCATTAAATTTTATACTTTGGTTTGAATGATAATGATTTCATTTACTGGAGATGTCAAAGTACAAATGTACAGGAGAGTGAAAAAATAAGAGGTTGTCAATAATTTTAATCTATTTTGGTACAGAATAATCCATATATTGATAATAATAATTCTAATAATTCATGTTTTTTAATAGTTGTAGCCAGAGCAATCACATTTGGAATTAGAAGACGGTTTCGATTTTGTGACTGGACGTGTTTGTGTGTGTGTGTGTTTGTTTTAGTGCTGATGTTATGTTAATGTTTGTTAGTGTTAGTGTCTGTGTTAGTGTTAATGTTAGTGGTAGTGTTAGAGTTTGACATAGACATATATGTATATCAGTTCCATGTTACACATTTCTGGCATGTGTTTCCCGATTAATAATATAATTATATAAAATAAACAACACAAAGTGAATCATAGTTTTCTTAAGAGTGATGAAAGGTTTTTGTATCAATTTAATAATAATTGAATAAGTTTCTTAGGCCCACCGTAGTAACGATCAAAATCGGTTTAGCTCTCATTATTCATAAGTTTACCAATAAAAAGCTTCAGAATGTTTTTTTCTCTATTCAGAATTATTTGCTACCGACTTCTACAATCTACATGAACCTACATGAACCATAATATCTTACTAAATATTTCTAAGAAATCTTTTACCGATGAATAGAAGTCGATTTAGACATTTGAAGATTAAAACATTCCTTTTCATTAACAATGTTTGCAGACTATAATTGCAAGAATTTATATTATTGTTTGCAGTGGTGGATCTAGGATTTTCTAAGGGGCCAACTACATGTATTTTATTAGGGAAGGGCAGAAAAAATGAGGGGGGCAAGCAAAATCCAGTGGGGGCATAACGGCAAACTATGCGGATTTAATTAACAATTTACAAAAATGTGCCTATTTTTAACATTCAATTATGTTTCTTGGCCCCCCCCCCTCTCGGCTCGAGGGGGACCATACCCCCTCCTAAATCCGCGCCTGATTGTTTGTATATGAAGTACAATTATTATTCAATGCTCGATTACAACATTTGTTTCCCTTTCAGGCTTTCTGATATCATGCAAACTACAATAGTAATTTATATTGCTAGGTTCTACATTTTGATAGCCAACATATTGAGCTTCTTAACATTATTAGAACAAATCATATTGAAATGTCCTATACACACGGAACAAACATGAACATTTATATTGCAATCTATGAAACACTTTAACAGAATAAATAGAAACTGGTTAAAGGATTGATGACTACTAAATGAGGTTGTTCTAAATTTGAAACTATTCACACGATTACTGAGATAATAACTCATATTCGATGTTTGCAAATCAATAAATTGTCTATATACTATTTGTCATCAGAATATCCTTAAATTTATTGCCTTATCACAATTCATTTACTCAACTGGAGACAAATGTTAGCCCATCATACAGAACATTACCGGAAGATATGATAAAGTGAATCAGCGTTCTGATGTCATATAATTATAGAGTTAGTGAAGCGCCGTGATCTAGTGATAGTAACGGTTTTGAACCAAGATATCCTGTGTTCAACGAGCAATCGTAGTAATACAATATAACGAGGAATTAACGTCCGGTTACTCACCCGAAGGCGATGTCAAGGACGACCGTAACCATCATCCAGTTGTAGCCTTCAGCAGGTTGTGCTACTCTGCATTGCTATCATAAAGGTAAAGGCAAAGGTACACCATAGTTCAGAATTGGCCCTTAGATTTCAGAGTTAATATCATTCTAATCATCTTCAGTACAAGGTGACAAATGTAATTTATCTAGCGGCATAGTCACCAGCCTCATTTTAGACCTAAGGATTATACGTCAGACTCTTGAATGATTGCTGTCATCGACGGCAGCAATAATGCCCATGTGTTTAGCACAAGTCACGGTCTGGAGGATTACACAAGCAAACCGAATCTGAAAGGAAATATCCGTCTTCTTGCGAGATGAATATCACACCCTTTGATCGTCGTTACTGCTACTGATCGTTGTATAGTATTAGATTATATATAATATTCTCGTATATAATACAAAGCAACAAGGATTTAACGTCCCGCTCCTCACCCGAACATCCAAATACATATCTACATACATCTAAATAAATCAAACCTGTTCATGAACAGTCTTGAGGAATTCAATTTCTTCCTCCAGTGTTTGTCTTCTGTTCTCAGCGTCGATGTGGCCCAATGTTACCTCATCCAGATCCTGCCAAGTACATTCAGAGGAAAATATGACTTATAACAATTCATTAAGTTGCTAGATCTAAAATTATATTGAGCTCCACTTTAGACATCGTTAAATATAGCTTTAATCACAGCAATCTCTTTACGGTAATAAAATCTTATTTTCTATTATTCTGCATTCATTTATTTATTATCGAAGTAGGCTGCCACAAACAGAAGCTACAATGTCATTGCATGCAGACACACAAGAAGACAGAAAGAACAAGAATTATTGTGCAATCTTAATTAAACAGGTGAATAAATCATTTAAATTTAATATAAATAAAGTAATTTATGAATACTGTAGCAAAAGAAGGAACAGGCGAACACGAAAGAGCAAAATTGCTCTGTTGGTCTCTAACCAAACCAATAATTTCAAAAAAAATAAAGAGAACGAATGAGCGAAACTACAATGAACTACAGAAGCAAGAGAAGGAAGCTCGACGCACCATCCTAGCCTTGGCGAGAGCATCAGTGAGAGTATCGATCATCTTCTTGTCCTTGTCACAGTCATCCTCGAGGTTGGCGATACGCTTACGTAGAGAGGTGA
The DNA here is from genome assembly GCA_034695365.1 of Enchytraeus norvegicus. NCBI lineage: Eukaryota > Metazoa > Annelida > Clitellata > Enchytraeida > Enchytraeidae > Enchytraeus > Enchytraeus norvegicus. The sequence continues at coordinate 11,597 of JAQFZF010000324.1, forward strand.
TCTCAGACTGGTAGTCAGACAGCATGTGGTTCTGGGTGTTGATGCGGTCCTTGTAGAACTGAGACTCGTTAGCAGCCTCCTGCAATCTACAAATAGGAGTGCGAATTTTAATATAAATATGCTAATACTTATGACTATAACATTTAGCCCCCTATCTGAATATAAACATAGTCTACATATAGAGCTATACAGCTAAGTTTACCGTCTATTTCCATATAGGGCCTATACGAAGATATTGTTGGAGTTGACGGTGCACTGTACAGACAGAATTTTAATTTAAGTCTTAAGCAGATGGAGATTAGAGAGTATCTGTCTCAAAAAACATGATTCCAGTTTGTCTCCTCTGACAGCCGATAGACGTTTGTCTAACGTGGTGAGGAACTCTTCGCCATCTTTGTTCAGCGGATCAAGCGCCTCAACAGCAAGTGGAATTAATTTATCCTGCCGACAAATTGCTGTCTTTTTATATTTTTCCCTAATTATCATTCTTTATTATAAGCGACTGTAGCTACAAAATATGCAACAGTCAATTCACGCTAATTTATATTTTATTTGTTACTTTAAGAACAGCGTTAAAGTTACATGCGTATCTTACAGATCCATTCATTGTAGATTTAAAGATTTGCCATTTGAAGCAAACAACTACAAAGCGTAGGCATGAACAAATAGCTCGCGTCGTTGTGAAGTAGAGGTCATCAGGTTCTCAACTATAATAAATTCCTAACCATGGCGATGGTGAGCCTTTACAAAACTTACGATTAACTCTGCATTCTACGTAGATGTTATCGTGATTCATTTGTTACAATACCAAACATCGATTGTTATTAGCACAAAATTGAAAATCACAAGCGTGAAATTTTTATAAATTAATTTATGAAATGTAAGAGCAGCAATGCCTCGTTTTGTTATATGCAGGAATATTTGAGCACGATATGTTAGATTTACATTTTAATTAGCTTTGCGAATGTTTAAAATTTATTTGACATGGTTTATAACATGTCTTCGATCAGGAAATCACCCACTTTAACTTAGAATGGAGTATTGACTTAAAACAAAATGTTTAAAACCAACAGGATTAGGCTATGTAAAGTCAGAATAAACTCATTAATTTCTAATTATGTTGTCAACGCCAATAATGTGGTGTACTTGGTATGTATTAGTGAATAAAATAAAAGATGGAAAAGTAGGCATACGCTTCTATGTGGGCTCATAGTTACACAATTTATAGAAAATTTAATTTCTAGCAGTGCAATTTTTAGATTGACTTTTAGTTTCAGACTTTCTTTCTATATTCGTAACGTAAGGAAATCGATAAATATAGAATTGCACATGCTCCAAGTAATTATAAGTATCGATCTCTATGCAAAGGATCGGAACACTAGAATCTCCTTCTATTGGCTGATATGATCGATTAGGTAAACAGAGAAAGAAGCAGTTTCCTCGTTAGCATCGTTGAGGAAGACTCTTCAAAAATAACAACGACTAAATACATGTGACAACAGTGTGAAATACCTGAGTCAAATAGCTGTGAAACACGGTGTCTAAACAAAAGTATATATTTCTCTCACGTCCTTATATTCTTATTATAAACACTGGTTTAACAATATTATACGCTAAATATGCAAAAAAACATTATTTGTTACTTCAATCATTCTAAATTGAATCTAATAAAAAATTGCTTTCCTACATCTTTGTTAAAATGGTGGTTAGCTTGTATGAAATTCGAAGTCCTAGTTTTGTTTTAGGCTTCGTACTAAATTCGTGGTTAATTAAATTAATACCGCCTTGACTTAACATAACTTCAGTAAAATAATTATACCTGCTTCATACTTTGCCTTCATTCAACCATTTTGCCAATAATATGCAACGCTTATTTGGCAGCATTCGAAAATTTTCAGTGATGTTGCAGTAGACTATTTATTATGACTGTATTCAAAATATTTTCTCACAAATCTGAAAGAACTCTATCACTAATACTTTTGCAAAAATAATAGTCGAGTCATCTTTGCATTGCATTAAACGACAATTATAACATTAACTTTTATAAAGGTCTCAGACAAAATAAATAGTCGTTGTTGTACACGTGTCACTTTATGAAAGAACCCTTTGTAGAAAGATTTACAACGATGATTGAGATGCATAATTGTAGAATTACGGTATCTTTTCAAAGAAATATAATAAAGAAATAAGTAGGCTGCGACTATCGCCTGAATATTACTATTAAGATTCATCTACACACTAAAACTAATCCAGTAAGACTTTAGGTCAACGCTTTTTTTATAAAGTATTAAACGAAAAACGTATCGTTCTACAATTAATTCTGCTACTTCTGTTTTTGTTCTATTCGTCTTTAGAAGCTAATTCAGTGGATTATTAAAAATTGTTATTTATCGGTAATCATTTGCAGCTTATTCCGATATTGCAATCTGGTCTAGCGTATTGATACAATATGAACAAAGAGCAGAAATTAATATTGGAAATGGCATCCTGCTCACCATTATTCTCAATTAGGTAATTACGAGTTAGAATTATAAGTTAAGAGTTACGATTAAGTTATAGGCTATAAATAATAGTCAACAATCACTGAACGACTTTTGAGCTTTTATGGCTTTATTTCTACTACATTTAGAGAGAAAAAATTAAATTTCGACGATGACTCATTGCATAATGTAACGAGAAAGAGTACACAGATGCTTCACTCCATCCCAATTGATATAAAATCATTACAACAGTGCAACATGTGTTTATTCTGAACCGTCGTAACACAGTCATATTTTGTAACTATTAAATATTCTGCAATGCGTATTATTTATCTGACAAAATGCACATATTATGTAATATTGTATAATAAATTATACTATACAGATCTACTATTTGTATCACATAAACGGTTTATTTCTTTAAAAGAGAATTGTAGAGATGTACGGTTGTCCTGTCTGTGTAATCCAAAATGGTAAGGCAAATGTATGAACTTTGTATATATTTTCTCTCGAATGTAGAATTCGAGAGAAAATACATTTAACCAAAATTCTACATTCAGCAAATGATCAAGCTATTTCAGCATGATGTAATTTTAATGTTTCCACCCTTTCCGCTGGGAATACAGTTTCTCTGGATTTTGGATTGGCGTCTCTAATGGATCATTTATTAAGCTATTCAAGGAATTTTGTTGAATTCGGAGTTTTCATGAATGGCACTTCTGTTTATAGTTTATAGGCTATTATTAAATAGCATATAAGCCTGTGTCTATTGCTGCTTTCGTTTCTGCTAATGTTGTCATTGTTTTAATGTTGCCGCTAACTTCCTTAAGACTTTTCATAGCATTGGCTTCTTGGCTTTGCACCACATAATGGACCTTTCATATTGAGTATCAGTTTGGCGCTCATCGTGCTCGATGTTGTCACCGACGACGGTCGGTAGCACTCTAATTGAATGATGAAAGCTATCAGTCACATCAGACGATCACGTGGCAGCTGCAGACATGCGCATTGCGCAGTGAATACAAATCAGTCTGCGCATGCTAGTATCAATACCAGTCGCATGCAGACAAACAGGTAGAATATTAGCGGCATTATTGTAGACGTCCTCCATTTAACACTACGAGAACATTTCTGTCCAAAATTTCCGTTCGCTTGCTTGTGCTTGCACGTGCAACAGTGAATACAATACACTGAGAATTTAATGACCGGTTCCTCACCCGAAGTCGATGTCAGGAACAGTGATTCCTCAGTTGTACAGTGTTACAAAGTGGAAAAATCAAGTTTACGTGGTGAATAAATTGTGTAGTGATGTGAAAAAGAATGTAGGCATAATACTGCCAGGAAAATTATTTCATTTCATAAATCTATTCTAAGCATTACGAGCTCAACACAAAAAACTCGATGAGAGTCAATCTCATCGCGGAGAGGGGGGATTTGGAGACATCGGTAGAGTGTCTACCTCACATGCAAGTGACCCAGGATCAAATCCCGGGTCAGTCGACAAGAAAAATAAAAATTCCCGAGTGTTGTAAGATTATTCGAATATCTGCGCTGGCTGTCATTGTGCGCTATCTAAAGGCAAAGATAGATAATCAGGAGTGGAGAGTAGTAGTAAATAAAAAAAATAAAAAAAGAGACGCCATCTGGCTCGAAAATGTCAAACATGTGCCATTGTCACGTGTAAAGATACATACGACTAAAAAAAAAGTTAATCGATTAAATCTAAATAATTGCTTTTTACATTTTTTGACTAATTAGTGTGAAAAAATATCCTTCAACCTTGTATTGAAATTTTATATTCACAATAACATGTATGCATGGATGCATCAAATTTTTCCTGTATAAATTATAATAATTAGAGTCTTAGTCTCTAACGTATTGTAGACTACGACATTAACGGAAGCAGGTAATATAAGCACACCTATACCGGTTTAGCTATTATTGAACTTGTGCTTCTTAATAACAAACCACTTGATGATGACGGAATATAAATCTGTACTTTCATCCGTAAACCTTTTAAGGAATTGTTAGTTTAATATGTCAAACTCTACTGATCAGCTAAATCCAATTTATGCAGTAAATTTATGTACTGTCTTTTGATCACCGGACCGGCACCGATTAGGATCTCGTTTTCTCTTCAGCCCGTAATTGTGCCAACCATTTGGTTATTCTTTTCTGAGATGAGAGTTGAGACGTCCCTGACATCATCCTTGGATGAGAAAGCACACGTAAAAATCTGTATTATTATTACTATTATAAGGCCTATTATTATCCGAATCGCGGCTACTGAGGAATGCAATGAGAAACTTCACTGTAACAAAACATTAAATTGTTCTAGAAAACCCCATCATATTAAAGAAGGTTTGGCATAACCTTATGATGACACTACCATAATGGATGATGTCATGATGACGTACTCTTAACGATGTGATACTGTAAACTGTGATTAAGATGTGATTGGATGAGGAAGGAGGGAGAAATTAGTTTATGAAAGTCTCTTTAAAAACGACAATTAAACATTAAAATTGGGTATAATTAATGACAATAAGAGTGGTCTTTTGCTCATCCAAGGATGACATCAGGGACAATGCAATACAATTCAATGAGGATTTAACACCAGAAGATTATGTCAGGGACGTCTTAGAAATACATATATCATTCACTCACAGAACTCGGATCTCTTCTATCTGGTCCTCCAATGAGGTGGCACGAATCTCCAGCCTCGCCTTCTCTCTTTCAGCATCGTCGAGGTTTCTCCTGGCCTCGTCAAGGTCAGCCTGGAACATGGCTTTGATCTGAGACGTCTCCTTGCCCCATTTCTCACGAAGCTTGCCAAGATCATCGGCTAGCTTTTTGTTCTGGGCCTCCAAGTACCTGACCTTCTCGATGTAGCTGGCAAAACGGTCGTTCAGATCTTGCATGTCCTTCTTCTCCTGCTCGCGGGAGGTCTTCACCTGAAAGAATTGGACAATAATTTGTAAGAATTTGTAGATTCCATCAGAAGCGTGAAAATATTTTGATTCTCTACAGTCTCATGAATCAATTTGATAATTTATATTCCTCAAACAATTTTATATTATAGCTGGATTTGTCCGTAAGCGGTCAGATGAAAATTAGTTCTCGGAAGGCTGCATTACACAATACCGTCACTGGTTTCTATGTTCTATACGAAAAATCCCATATTCTAACTTCTTCCCTGTCATTGTTACAATCTCATGCAACCACCTTCGTCATGATCTTCTTCGTCTCCTTTGCCTCCTCCCAATCCAAACATAATTGATTTCTCTAATCCGTTAGCTCATACTTCATGACCAAAGTATCTATAACTGAATTACATCTATCTGAGCTATAACTCTGATAATTAACTTTGACGTTCTATGTCAATATTTGATAATATTTTATATAATTCATTTTATGAATTTAATTTGACCAAAGGTTTGTCAGTATATTAGAATCTACATTCATTATAAGTGATTCTGATTTAACCTGTATGTTGCATAGAAATCGTAATCCAAAAGGGTACATAATCTTGGTCTAAATATTATTTAAATTTTATGTTTAAATTATCATTTATAATACTCATTTTACTTGTTATTACTCGTATTTTGCATTCTGTGACAGATAATTATTTTCATAGCGGCCTAATCAGAGGTATGTCAAAGTAACTAATTTCAAAGTAAAGACAACAGTAACTAAATAAATCATTAGCAAGTATAAATTTGTAGGTAACGTAATATTGCAAGCCTTCACCGTTAAATCTGTTCGAAATTAATTGTTTCAAAACTTCTTTTGATCGAAGGAAAGATTGTACACCAATACGTAAAATTCTGTTATGTGAAAGTAGAGTTTCCTACCTGCTCGACGCCCGTGGTGGTGACCATGCGGTAGGTGTCTGGCGCCATGTTGCTGTAGCCAGAACTCTTCTCGATGGTCATGGTCCTTCCCCCGGTCACTGGTCCACTCTGCTGGCTCGTCGAGGATCTCTGGATGACCAAATGCTTCCCCACATTGGCGGGTCGGCTCGTCTCATACGACGTACGAGTCGTGGTCTTAGTTGATTCCATCGTTGACATTTTTGCTAAATTTCGCTTAATTTACTATCGAATTAGAAAAATAAAATTTTGCAGAAGAAACTAAGAGCCTACTTCTACGGTAATTATAGAATGATGTGAGTGGTAACAGTCCCAGGTAAAATGTCGACGTGGTAGTCTGCAAGCTTCGCTATAAAAGAAAGCTGATACGTGCAACCGGCAGCCTTACCTGTTCGTAACCTATTCAGATTGCAAGCGACCCGGCAGCTGCTAGCTGCTGCTTAAAGTCTAGCAGCTGGATGATGACTAGCGGCTGTTTAGAGAATTGCAACCGCTAAAGAGAAAAGCAAATGCAAGGAGAATGATAACAGTGCCTGACAGCCGAAGTAGATCTAGATCTTTTTGGGTGGAGAGTGGGAAATTTTTATTAACATGCATTTGTTTGGAAGGGGTCCGCAAAATCGAGGATAACCGAGAGAGGCAAATGGTCCAAAATTATAACTTGAATGAGTCAAATTGTTATAATTTTAAATTGAGTACGAGGAGGGGGTGTTTCTTACTGAAAAAGGCGTCATAATCCCCTCACTGTGGCTTTCAACGAGGGAGAGGGTTGGGAGATCGATCTCCCTAGAAAAAACTGAGAAGATTTACAAAAAGACCGTTCTCATGGATTTTGTTTGGGGGGGAGGGGGTTGTGTTTGTACCAAACAAAAATCTAAAAATCTCCAGAATCTCCAATTACAATTTTCTTTTGGGGGGGAGGGC
>JAQFZF010000325.1:0-18861 GCA_034695365.1 Enchytraeus norvegicus
ATCCATAATATCAGAATCCCACCAATAGACAGGCTACTATTGAGATACCTATGTTAGGGATGACCGGGATGCTATTGTTATTTTTACGTCAACTATAGTAGGTTACTAGGCTTTAATCTATGGTTTTTGTTTAGGTTGGATAGCCCAGTCGGTCGCACGCATGTCTAATGAGCAGGTGGTCAAGGGTTCGCGCCTAGTCTGTCAACGTTTCCCTGTGACACTGAAACAGACGTTAAACTTAGCGTAAATGTTGTTTTTCGCTTTCTCTTTAACAAAAATATTTTCATACTGATGAAGGCAACGGGTAACCACGTCGGAAGTCAGAATATATATTCCCATGAAAAAGGTTACATTTTAGGTGTGGAATTTTAAGGCATAGCCATTTTGATGGAATCAACTTAATGATCGATGGAGTGCTCATTAGTGAGCAAGATAGTAGACTGTGTTTCAACATATGTACCTTGGACCTGCCATTTGGCAATGCAGTAGAGATAGATGACTAGCAAGAACAGTCATAAGATCCTACGTAGAAGTTTACAAAATTGCTTTCCTGAATTTCAACTTTGCAAATTTTGTGATGACTCCTTGAAAGTCAATTCAATTGGTCAGATTTACCTCGATAGTTAACAGAGTTTACATAGATTTTCTTGCCCAATGGTGGAACAATATTGATTCTTCACCCTTTTCATGACCGAAAATGATCTATCATCTTCGGTATTCGGCGCTTGCAATATAGGCCTATAGGGCCTATCCTTAAGGCGATGTTGACGTTTGGAAATGCTTCAGCTAGGCCATCTGTAGGTCGTCTGTAGGCCACATTGGAGAGAGCTGCTCCTCAGAATCGACCTCGTCGAATAATCTCTTTATTTTCCTTGTTCGCTGGTGATCTGCGCGATTACTGGTACCCTCCACCATCAGCTTTGCGTCTTCTTCGAATTATATGAGTGCATCTCCAGTAGCCTACAAATAGAACTCATAGATGATTACAGGCTTTCATAGAGACTTTAAACGTTCATATATTTACTGTAATATATATTGTTAAGTAGTCATGTCTTGTTATTGTTATTGTAAAGTAGTCATGTCTTTAAAAATTGTGGTCGGCGGCGCGGGGGCCCTAAAAGCGCGGGGCCCTAGGCATTTGCTTAGTTTGCCGGTAATCCGGCCCTGATCATATGTTATACTATTTCACCAGATTTTCTTTGACCTTCCTCTTCTAAAGTTTTCCAAGTTTGATAGCAACACATAATCATAGCAACAATGACTGGACGCGTATTTGGCATTCTGAAGCTATTTCCAATGAGATTCCAATGTTTCTGTGTCAATATGTCACTAAGTTCAATGTATTTCTGTCTCTATGTTAAAAGTCACTGTGACTGTGTCACTAAGTTCTTTAATTTCAATTATTTCACATCTACTCAGGAATTCTACATTTGTCACAACATGAAAGATCTATAGCAGCTTACCGTTATTCAACAGATGGCAGCAGTATGACGATAATATAAATGAATTCAATTTTTTTGTCTAGGCTTCTCAATGTCCTCATTGAAGTTCAAAATGTCAGAATCAAGTTCAATGCTCAAAATCCAGTCTTTTTTTTAGAGTCCGCTTTATCACTGACGACGGCATCATGGACGAGTTAACTTTCTTGGAGAGACTGTCATACATGTTCAAATGTACGTCAAATTTAATAGTTATGCAGTGCATATGCGTATGAATAATGAGTCGGGGTTTAACGTCTGTTTGACATCCGAAGAAGCAGTTAATAATTATTGCATGGGGGGGGGGGATGGTGGGTGCTCCGAATCTAGAAGACCTGAAATCGATCCCAGGTCAGGTCAACAAGAAGAAGAACCCCAGGTGTCTGGTAGGTTGTTGGATATCGGTGCTTGCTGCATTGTGCGTTCTAAACGGCAATGATACGTATAATCATGGAGAGAGCAAGAAACAAAAATACCAAAAACAGAAATTAAGAAAGGAAACCTTGTAAACGCGTGCGGTTGACATGTGTGTTGAAAAAATTAAAAGCGCTATCTTGATCAAAAGGATCTGGTATGATATCAAGCAGGCTAATCAACCTGATCAACAGGCATGTGTGCTACCTACTAGTTCGTTGACACTTTTCAGCATTTGATGCCTCGAGCAACGTGATTCATCAATCAAGCATGATTTAGAGCAACAAAATTTACGTAATTCTCCCGGAAATTTTATAGCTGCAAACAACTACAATAATTAAGAATAGTACCAATAACAATACATTCGTAATTTTATTCAGATTTTTGCAATGTTGATGTATAGAATTCATTAAAACAGATACTTAGCTTTGGTCGATGTCATAGTGACCCTGGACCAAAGTAATGCAGACATTCACAGAAGTTCCCTCTGCGAGTCCTAGAACACTCGATCAGATATTAACTCGAGGTAGACATCAGGCTGTATGATCGGTTGACAGTCTGCATCAGGGATGCTAGACTGACCGGATGATGGAAATGCCTGTGAACTTGTTCCTCTTTCTTCAATTTAGGCATTCTAATAAATGAATCAGTAATTACAGTTTGATTAATGCATGTGAATATAAAGTGAGAGAGGAATAAAGTTACAAATGATACAAATTAGCTGTATTACCAATAGAACTATTGTATTTTATTATAATTTTTTTAAATGTAATAACACATTGTGTTGAAGATAAAAATTTGTTTATGTCAGTGTCCGGCGGTCAGCTAGATAAGGTGTATTCACCTTCACTGATGGCCGTTATTGTATAAATGGCAATTTATGTTCTTGCACAATGATCGGTGTGTATGCTATGAAATAAACAACGTTCTCTCTCTCTCAATTGCTTTGTTTCTTGTTTGATTAATATCCCACTGCTACCTCCAGTCATACGCACATCAGTCACTCCAGCAATATAAGAACCTAGAAGATCTGACGTGCGCATGCAGCTCTATTGCTTGTTTGGACACTCTGGAGAATTGTTGTGCGTACACTATTATAGCCACATTGTCACCCGCACCTGAACATTCGTTAACCTCGTGAATGTTTTATGAAGCCAGGCCTATACTCGTCATCCCTACAATTACATGGCGCCCCTGTGCTCGATCACCAGAGTTGATTCATCACGATATGATATAGGTGCATGCTAGAGTCCACCAGGAGTTGCAGATATCGGGATTATTAATTTATTCTAAATGTTGCAAATCATTAAAAACGATTAAACCCAGGATATAATGAAAGATTGTGAATCCGTCTACTTGTTAACATTCTTCAGTCTTGTTAGCAGTTGTCTTGATACATAAATGTTGCACCAATTCTGCGTTGAGCGCACTGCATAGTCTGCGTGTGCTCAACTAAGAAGCTATCGGTTGATAGGCCGGCATATTAGAATGAGACTTCTGTATTGAGATCAACACGTTGAGCTGCACCGCGAAGTGTCACCGCTCTGACGGTGATAAAGAAATATAGCTAACAGTGATAGGGTTCTGGTGCCTATGGCGCACCGCGGCGCGTCTATATGTAACAGTGAGAGGATTCTGCTGCCTACGGCGCACCGCGGTGCACCGCGGCAGCTTCTGAGTTAGTTTTTCGTCCGGACATAGCTCATGGAGCTCATGGAACCTTTCCATGAGCTTTCAGCTCTTGGAGCCTTTCCATAAACTCTCAGATCATAGGGGCTTCTCGTAATTAATTATCTTTCACTACCACCATACAAGTATGGTGATACCGACTGTCTGAAATTATTTAAATCGTATTCAGCTGCGGCTTCGGCACCGAACGCACCAACATCGACAGGCCAAGTCACATTTTGAGGCTGCCAAAAAGGCCTATAATATTACTATTAAACTTTGATATATACTTACGGCGTACGCTGTCTTTATTAGCCTGTTAACCAATCATTGTTTATAGACTTTAGTGTCAGACTCAAAGAGCAGGGATTAATAATTAGATACCTTTGCTTGCTCTCTTAATATGATAGATTTGTATGCTTTGCTTTGGTCCTGTTATAATTAAATGACTTGGCCTGTACAGTTTACACAATACAATACAATTTAACGTACGTTTCATCATATGACGGCGATATTAGACGTCTTCAATGGCACAATCAATACTAATTGGTCCACTCACATGCAGTTAACAAGCCTCAACATTGACTGAGGCAGTGTTGCACTTCTATTGAGCGTCTCGTTCGTTTGGCGCTAATACACGGTTTGAATCCTCACTGATGTAGCGCTAGCGAAACTAATCCGTTACATTTTCAATCATTTGGATCCTAAATTACTTAGTATAATATTTATGGCAGTGAAATAACTCGGATCTCTTGAGTAATAAGATTAGTGATAATACTTTTGAGTAATGCATGATGTTTATAATGTTAAAGTCGTAGTCTTAAATCTTCCTGCTTCGTGAACTGTTTGTGGGTCAAGCCAATAGCCCCCTAGACCCTAGCCCTTACGCCTCTTTCAATTGATGTGTCATGAACACTAATTCTATACGTGTGTCTACCTATAACTACCTATGTCATAATTTTTGTCTCTATTATGTCTTCTAATAAGACAGACGTATTGACATACGTACTGACTTTCAATCTAGGTGTGCTCTGCCGCACGACAGGTCCTAAGGAATAATTCATACGAAAATTATATCTTCTCGCTATATATTAAGTAATTTTGATAAACGCAAACATTCGATCCCGCCACGGAATTTCTGCCTCTACTACACACATATTAATGCTTTGTTCACAGAGAACATTACATACATTACATACAACAGAAAGGGCTGATAGTAGACTCTTTCAGGCTATAATAGGTAATTCAGAGCACGTTATGTTTACATTATTGCCACCGAAGAAAGAGACCAGCGTTTACAACCTTAGAGATCGTGCCCACTCTTACAAGCTTCCCTCTAAAAAGACTCCTCTGATGGACAGAAATTTTATTATTAGAATGTTGTATAAAGACTGTCACCAACAATATGAGATCATCCCACATGATATGACATAGTCACAAACTCTTTCAGCTGATGCTCTATTCCTATATTTTGATTTTGTATTTGTGTTGTCTGCTATGATTGTGTCTGTTTGTGTGATTTCTGCGTTATGACAGATTTTGAAAAGGAATAAAATAATATATTATTTACATTGTGAGTTACAATATTCAGCCTACTTAGGCCTACTACTGCATATAGGTCTACACTTTGCCTTTACAGTAAGTAGTTTCAATCCATATGTATGCTTGAACGTTTCTGTCTATCTCCCCTTGTCGGGTCCGGGAATTTGAGAAGAAATCAACCGTAAACTACACGTTTTTCGTAAGAGCAGACTTACGCGGACCTTGCAGTGAAGGGTGAAGTTGTCTGCCCCATAACTGTTAAGTTCTTGACCAATTAGTAGCTCAAATTACAGAATTACAGAAATCTGGTAACATTGTTTGTGGCCTATGGCAGGCAAGCTACTTTCTTTTCACTTCAAGCGCTTCTGAGATACTATGTATATAGAGGCTCTACAAAATGTACTTTTTGTATTTGTATTTGTATCAGCAGATACCCTGAGGCGCTGCCGCAGAGCTGACATGTTGTTCCTGTATAGGAGCTACGGGAATTGATTCTGGTTCAGCATATAAAGCTTCATCTCGCTCAGATCAGCTGATGGGTAACGTTATTGCATGTATCGCTGTATCAATATTATACTGTGCACATATACTGAGACTGTAGTACATTTTTGCAATGATATGATACATTTGCAATGGATGCAGACCTAAAATTAACCATTGCATATCTGTATTACCGTTGCAGATCAGTACTACATTCGCAATAAGAGAGTGCCGTGCCTCGTCGATGTACGGTCTCATGACGGCCGCAGGAAAATACTTCAACTTACTGGTGCAAGTTTTGCAATATGGACTTATTTAAATAATAATATAGGTTACAGCACAGCCTAAAATTAGTATTGCTGATTAAAATTAGATTTATTTTTACCAGATCTGTGATCCGATATTTAAAAGAAATCATAGAATTATTTATGATTTGGAAGGATGATATTACAAATGATAAATTTCAATAATTAGTTAGGTTATTATTAGTTAATTATTGTCAAATTTATGATATCATTGATCAAAATCAATATAGAAAGAGAAACATGAATCTGAGTGCCATCAGAACAGATGTAATATATTTTAATTTATTAAACCATGCACAGACTAAAAATTATTGATAAATGTTAAAAGAAGAGTCTGTGACGACTTGTGAAGGTCGCTGTGAGATGTTGATGGTATTAATCAGCCATAGAATCCTGCACATGACCAGACAAGGTTACTCCGGTACAGCAGGGGACAAGATTAATGGATTTAGTGCCCAGAGTGGATCATACATCTTGCATTGTATCTTGCTCTACATGAATGCATGGAACCTGTCATAGCTGGACCGAGTCATGGTGCTAAAATGATACATAAATATTTATACACTCCAAATCCATTTGAATAATCTTTGAATAATAATGAATATTCTTTAGAAATATATTGTAATAGGTGTATCATATTACAATTTATGATATTTTCTAATGAATTTATATTGGCTTCCAGTTACTGAACGCATAAAGCTTCAGATTGATACGTTAACCTTAAAATTATTGCATTTGATCAAGCCCTATTTTCTTACCAACCTTGTATCTTACTATCTACCAATTCTCAGTCTTTATTCAACTTATTTTCACTTGCTTAATGTACCTGATAACCGAATTTGTTTGACGCTCCTTTAGTCCTCTTGCACCTAATGTGTGAGACACTTTGACGCTTCATATTAGATCTTGACCCACACTATCGCTGTCCAGCAATTATATTAAAACTCATTTGTTTTCTCTTAAGATTTAAATTAGAACTTAATTGGGTAACTGGTAATCGAAAATTTAACTGTACTGTTCTCTTGCAGTATTTGTTTTTGCTATAGTCCTGTTTGGGTGGACACTGGACAGGCTGGTAGTTCAAATGTTGCAGGAGACGTCCTTGTTTTAGTCGACAAATGATCAAACGATTGAATTTAAAATAATTAACTAATGTAGATAATCAATGTTGAAAATTCATTACATGCTCCGAGGGGTTTGGGGCTAATTCCTCAAATGTCCATGGGGAAATACACTCCTCGCTCTATTTTACCCGTCTTAATCGGATATTTATAGAGACCTGTCGACTATGTCAATAGCTCTATAAAGCTTTGTCTCATGTTATGCTTGTCATTCTCTGAATTCTCCAATATCGTCGCGATTAAGGAATGTAAACAAATGTACTGCCTCTTCTCTACACCGCTAGTATACCATCTCTCTTGGGTCGATGTGCATATCTTTAACCGTAACTTGTTCTGTTTGCAATTGTACAAGTACCGTTAGTCTAATAGATATAGGTTTCTGTTTGATTTTAGCTTACAAATTATTGTGTGAAGGCATAAGTTTATCAAGAAACATGTACAAGTAGGTTGCCGGCATGTGATTGTGATTTGAACTGAATTTATATCACAAGGAAAGCTAACATAGTTCTGTCATTTTTGCATTAAATAAATTTTCTTTTGCAATTAAAATGATTTGTATTCCACAATGAGTTAACAAAACGCCACATCACGTTTTAGAGATATATTTGTTTTAGTTAGGGTTCCACAGCAGCTCCGGGTGAAGAAACTAACGTTAAATCCGGCATTGGAGCGAATGGATAACATGCATTCTATAAGAAAAGACCTGCATGATTAGAGAAGAAGTCATAGTAGATCATAAACTCCGTGAGCTTGCAAGATTGCAATATACATGTAGGCCCCACCCCTCTGACGCATTGGCAATGCTTCAGTATCAGCAATTTGATTGAGTCCCTGTTGGCATGATAGCCTTGAACTATACATAGCCGGCAATTGGATGGACGCCATGAAGCTATCTATAATACAACGATATCATGGGCTATATTATGGCATATCATATGACGTGATCGTGGCGTTCATATTAACAGTGCAGAACATTCGAAGAAAGCGAACAAAATAATATAATCTGCATTCAATAAAACGTAACGAGTGTCCACTTTACGCTTTATATTCGTTTCTTTGTAACAATTCAGAGAGTAATGATCCTTGAAGAAGACATTGTACATGATAAATTATAAACTTCAAAACTTCAATTTTATTTCTCTAAATTTAGTTTTTCAGCCTATTGAAATTTAACCTAAAATGAATTTGGTTTATATTGCATTACAAACGTGAATACCTGGCTATTGAAACCAAGGATTAATCAAAGGATTTTAATGTAAGGCACAATATAAAATTCTAAGTTATAAGCCATATTTCGAGTACCGTACTTTTATTTTTAATTTTCCAACGACAACTTTTATTAGCATGCCATTAAAGAAACAAGTCATCGAGACTATTGTATAAATACACGCTTGTTTTTGTATTTTGTTGTCGTCTCCATGAATAATTGTATATTTTGTCTTACACAGCTGCATATGGCAGCTAACGCAGACACAAGATTAAGGTTAACCGATGTATACACAGCTGACTAAGGGTGATAGCATATTATTAATTAATTATTTATTTATTTATTTATTGGTTTATCTCAGGCATAACAGCCCATACACGACTTCATTAGAACAGAGCATTTGACAACAACAAGCAATAAATTGACATGTATACAAATGAAAGTTCCAATGAGAGAAACATCTACGACTAAACTAGCATAAAATCTTGAAAAAAACACTTAACTAACAGGTTGTTAGATTGATGCAGGCAGAAATTAAAGTTTGTTCAACAATTAAGATTACAGTATCAAAACTAGGCAGTCCAGTTTCCAATAATACTGCGGTCAAACTACCAGAGCGTCTATATCAAAAGAATAATTTGATACATTTGTTATTGCAAGAATGCAATTTAGATATCGAGCCTACAGTAAACAACTTCCATAATGCTATATCATAAAAGCACATACAATATGATTTTAAAAGAATACTCTTAACGTTAAAAGAACAATTTGCAAATTTACGCCGCAAAATGTTTGTACGTATAAACATGTTTCAGATTTCACGATGAATGCCTAGTTCATAACTACCATTATTGCAAATTATATGACCTAAGTATTTGATTGTGGAACATATCTAACGTAAGAATTATCAATGTTAAATTGTGGAAACTCATTGCTGATAATCCAATGTCGATCAATAGGGGAAAATATCATCGCAACAGTTTTTCGACTGTAAAAGTCATATTAATATCTTTAGCATTAGACAGCAGCACTATTATTAGGTTTTGCAAAGCTCTCCAAGAGGGAGCAATAAGAACAATATCATCGGCATAAGCAAGAATGTTAATTAATTTATTATTAATTGCACAACAAATACCAGTAAATAATACAGACTTAATCATATCACGAATATATCTGGAGAACAAATAAGGTGAGAGCACACTACCCTGACGGGTGCATTCCCCAGGTGAAAGCAAGATGAGACGGAGTTACGCCATCTAACAAAACATTCTTGTCTGGAATACCAGAATGCAAGTATATGTACAATCCTAGTGTTAATTTTATCATCCAGAAGTTTACTAAATAATTTCCAGTAATTTACTTTATCAAAGGCTTTACTAAAGTCCACAAAGCATGTAAAAACATGACTGCCATGATTTTTATAGTAATCAATAGTCTCTTTTAACACAGGGGTACACTGCGCTGTGGTAATTGTATAAGAATGCCTGGTTTAACAACAAAACCGGAATTAAATTCTGTATGCATCGATGGACAATTAAATATGTATTTGAAATTCGATAAGCTGTGATTTATCGTCTAGAGTTAAAATTGTTAATCAAGTGAATAAAATTAATCTTATTAAAATACATGCATATAGCATGCGCATGAGGCACTTATTTTAATATATTAATCTTGGAAATTGGTTATTGTTACAAACTATCATAGGATTGGATAGATGGCTTTAGTTTCTCTGCAATCATTAAGCTGAAGAAAAATTAAAACAAAAAGTAGAAAATCGACTGCTGAATTGTCGATGACGTGTTAACTATTCTTCTTCCGATGAAGCCTGCGCGGTATCTAAGGTCTGATAAGAGAGCGAGTATCTCTGACTGAAGGAGCTTCAGCTGTCGCTAGGGTCTGATAAGACTGCCAGCGACAGAGATTAGATCATGCAGAAAGTTATCTTCCATACTTGTCAAGTACATGTAGCCTACCAAAATGTGCTTAATTCTGTACTTTTGTAACATGGTTAAGAATTTGAACGTTTCGGTGAAGTATATATGGCGCCGTACTTACCATAATCTAACACGACAGATCTCGGAGAAACCTATTAGAGAGCCAAAAAGTATGTCTGGGTAGGTCTAGAAATTGAAATAAATTTAACAAATAGCCGACTAAATTGCCTAAATATTAAAATAATTATGGTGATAAAAGTATCGGGTGACATTATCGCTGGATACGAATCCCGGCTTTCTCGCCATCTGGCGAGATCAATCGCATACGCAGCATGATACGCTATTAGTATTATTATTATCGTTGAATTATATGTTGTGTCCTATATCTAAAATTTTGATATAGGACACAACAGAGACGCATTATATAGGACACAACAGTATTTAATACTCTTAGTAAGAGTTAAATATAATGAAGCTGACCAAAATATATTTTGCTGATCGAAGACAATTTCATGTATGATCTAAGTTCTGTCTGAGCGAGCTACCCTGTCACACTAAAACCTTCTGACGATCGAAGATAACAGAGCTGCAACTACTTTCTGGAGAAACCGTCTGATCCTAATTGTCCTCGGAGATGCATCGATCTTACACAGGGCTACGAGTGGCGTAAGGCGGCTCATGCTGAAACACTATACGTGACAATCCTTACTGACAACCTGACATCTCAAGTTCCTTCCTTAATATTGTTACAACTGTCACTGTAGTGTGATGAGATGTAATGAAAGGTATGCACACATGTCTAACACATGTGTGACGAATTATAGTGTCTACATAAAAAGAAATCAAATTTCTGAGATAATCGTTCTTTTAAGTTAGATTATTTTGCCAAATTGTTTATTGCACGCTATTGCTCAATATTTTATTGATCAATTACACAAATTTATTGCACCATTCTTTCTCTCTTTCTATGATCTTTCTCTCACTCTCTCTCTCCCTCTCTCCCTCTTTCTCACTCTTTCTATCTCTTTCTCTCTCACACTCTCTCTCTCTCTCTCTTCTCTATACTTATCTCACACTTGCTCTCTCTCTTTCTCTCTCTCTCTTTCTCTCTCTCTCTCCCTCTCTCTCTCTCTCTTTCTCAGTGTCGGCTTAATGGTATATAACTTCATTTCTAGCCTTCTCTATCTTCTGTTATTCGTTTAATATTAACATAATATTCTGATTCGGCAGTCATTTCTCTAACATTCCTTTTCCTTCGCAGGGAAGTTGAGAAAAATGTGTGGTTTTTTCAAAGATATGGAGTGTTGATAACAATTGTTTCGGCTTCGAGATATAATTGTACCGGTTTTGATGATAACCAATATGCGAAATATTTGCAATTGATAACGTCATAAAGCCCCCCCCCCTTACCCCCCGCACCCCGTCATCAAGCGTCGTCAAGGTCACACACCCCCGGGTGATGACGTATGATAACCCCTGTAGGGCCCGTATCAGGGACCTTCCATTATCTGGTATGATATTAGAAGTGGACCAGTAATTGAATGAGATAGCTCCTGGAGAAAGCGATCAGCTCATCCAGAAGATAAAGTATGGGCCTGCTTAAGTGCGATGTCAGATTGACAAACGTTGCGGGATACTGCAGCATCTTGGAAGACTTGATGCAGGGATCGAAGGATTGGAGTGATACAATGTCCTGCCGCACGGGATATAACTTGATGGCGATATAGCAGAGAAAAGGCTAAGGATCATGCAATCATATTTTCTTACCATAATATGATAACTGAATGATGAGCTGCAATTTAATAGCATCTATTTCTCATATGTTGACAAATTCTTTTCTAAATTTTAAATTTTTGCGGAGTTTGGAAGATGAGCTTTGAATGCAACTCTCGAAGTGATATCGAGCCCTACAAGACACTGATTTCATTATTACAGTGGAATAACATTTTCCAAAATTATTGATAAACTTCTCAAATAAAAGAAATTTTATCAATTATTCTTGAAAATGCTGCTCTTGTTTACAAAGGCTGCTAGATATATTTAGTGGACACATTACCTATTTGGAGAGTAGGTTAACTCCATTTATAGGCATGCCTTTAAATCTTCGCACACCGAGAAAGGGCAGACATATTAATAACATGTAATAACTAAAATAATGACCACAGCAAACATTGTGTCATGCATGACAGATAGAAGCGGTGTTTTGGTTGTTAACAATTTCAATTTACTTGGATCAACAATTAGGGACTACAAATTATTTGCATAAAGAAAAGTATTGAGAAAATATTGGTTCAGGCAAGTCATATTTCCACTGCTCATATGAGCAGCGAACGCGCATAAAATAAAAAATTAATCAATCAATCTAACAACTAATCAATAAAGCAACCATCACAGAGGGATTGATATGGGTGGAGGCGATGGAAGACTAACAGATAATTTTAAAAAAAAATACTTTATCCATCACTGGATGAACAAAGAAATATCAGAAATTAGCGGAAGTAAAACAAACCACTGGGTGGGTGGAGATAGCTAGGGAGGGATGGATACAATCAAGGGGAGGGGATGGAAGGATAAGTATCCGGTGGAGCATCGCCGAAGCGTGCAGTGGGATATGGGATGGATCCGCGCCGGAAGGTGGACTTTCGATATTTACGACACAAGACTTATGGAAGCTTAGCCGATCAGGCGGAATATGTGCCATCTCAATTATGTGCAAGCACCTCATTCATGGGCTTAGTCAGCATAAGATTCAAGATTATATCTATCCATCAAGTCAATCTTTTGATTTCAGGCTTTGTCATCTTTAGAGAGATACGTGTACGTTATATAATACAGTATCCAGCTTCTGATATTGTGTAAGTGGCCAATATTAGCCGTATCATTCGCTGTTAACGCTTATATTTTGTAAGAAAACATTTGTTTTTACTTAAATGAATAACTTAAATTTGTCCCCTACGCACGAATAATTTAAATAAATAACTTAAATGAATATAGAAATCTTTTTTATCCAAATCTATTGACGTCCATGGCATCCGGTATTAATTGAAGCCATATTTATGAAGCTTGCATCCAGTGTTAGCCCGGAGAACTTGAGCATATACCAGCCGAAACCCATCTATTTCGTAAAGATAGCTAACGCAGAATACTGAAGAACGCATCGGTACATGTACGGTGGACCCACCAATGCACTAAAGATAATGAGAGACATTTGTATAGTATATTTTGTATGCCTATGGCGCTTTCATTTAACATTTTAACATATCTAATGTTAAGGTTTTGCACATTCTGGTGTGCACAGCTAGTTTAAAAAAAGAACAACACAATACCAATGACAACAAATGCTTGCAAAGTAGACTCGAAGACTGATCCAGGTCATGACACTGCAATAGAAATTGTTACAGTAGATAAATACATAATATGGTTAGAATATCAGGGCTTTTCCGTCACTGATATAGCTCTCGGGCCGCAAATCTGACGTTAAATTCGACTTTAGCCTTTATAATAAGGATTATCATTTAATTTTAAGATCCAAACTCTCAGACAGTAGTATAGGAGAAAGTGGTCTTTCTCTTTATGGATTATCACGTTCTGATATTCTTGTGTTCCTTCATCCAACAAGAAATCTGACGAAGAGTTTACAAGTTAATCAGAGTATCTGAAGTAAAAAGAGTTGAGTGGGGGAGGGGAGGGGGCATGGCAGCACCTCGAGGCTCCAGGCGTGCCGCTGTCTAGGATACCGCAGTGCTTAGCTGACTGAACGAGGTGGGAGATGAAAAATGTAGACATGTGGAGTTCTTGAGAATTTTGGTGGGAGTGACAAACAAGCATATGCTTTGAAATATTATACAATTTAATTATGATTATATTATACGGTTATCCTGCAAAGCTCAATAAGGAAGCGAGGGGTCAAAACAAATTTCGGGTAGGGGAATGAGATTCCTAGCAGGGATGAGAATGGTGTTTTCCAAAATTGTGGAATTTAATTAAAATCCGTGTTTGGTGGAACCATAGATATTGTAAAGTAGTAAATAAGAGACCTATTGTGCATTAGTAATTGAATATTGATTATAACATAAGTTAATTTTGAAATAATTTATAACCTACTTGTTAGCTAATTCGACGTCTCTGACATTATCCTTGAATGAGGAAACATAGACGTTAAACCTTTGTTTTAATTATCAAATATTAGCGTGTGAGTATGATGGGACAAGTATTTATATTAATTACAATTTCTGAATAAAATAAAATACATATTTAATATATATTTTGTTTACCATTTTTAGTATATTATACGATTATTCTAAAACGCTCCATATCTTGGCATTTTTATATATAAATATTATTTTTAAATATTGTTATTGGCACATGCATCAATAAACAATCCAATAAAGAGTTCAGTTCTTTGTCATAACTCCAATAAATACAGGCCAAGTAAATCTTGAGCCCAGTGAAGCACGGAATGACTTTGAGCTGGAGGGGATATGTAGGGAGTCAGCAGAGGAAAAGAAGTCAGTAGAGGGAACTGAGTCAGTAGAGGGAGCTGAGTCAGTTATTGAATCATACAGGAGCAGTCGCTTCATGTCCCCTACGGACGAATAGCAAATAAATTTCCACAGATCCTGGCGGCCTGGCGGTCACAGGCGCCAGATATAATCTCAATTGAATTCTCTGTGCAGGCGGCCGGTCACCTCCAGGCCGCTCAGGGACCTAGGGACCCGTATCCGTCTTTCCTGTAGTCGTATTAACTTCACGGAAAGAGATCGCGATCTCCATGATGAATGTTATATTAATCAGATGGAACATTTCTTTATATACGTCCCTAATATCACCCTTGGATGTGGAAACGCACGTTAAATCTTTATTGTCATTACCATTAATATCTATATAAAATTTAAATTAAAAAACTTACGCCACTTGGCGAATATGTCAAACATGTACGGTTGTCACATGTAAGTAATATACATAATGAAGAATAAAAAATCTTCCGCAGTTTAGGAACTTTAAGTCATATACTCTGTCAGTTGCCACTGATGCTATAATTCATACATCTAAATAAAGAATAATTCATTTGTAAAATCAAGATGTTTTTTACAAAACACAAACTAGCAATTGGTACAACCAATATTGAGCATAACTAACCAATTTGGATTACTATATGACCCAGCCTGTTATAATAGTCTTCAAGGATGAAAATTTTATATTCTAGAGATCCTAGCCTATAATTACTCCACGATCTCCAACGAACTGGAAGCAGAATTCCCGTGAAAGATGTGCGAAGACTCCTCATTACCAGGGCGAACATGACGCGACTTGTGTGAGCTTAAATAGCAGTACGGAGTGGAGAATGAGTTTTCAGCGATATCGGAATACATCATTATTGTTATACTCATGTAAAATAATGCATGGCATACTATTACAGTTTCTACAAGTCTTTAACAATGTCGGCAGAAGATGGAATTATAGTAGCCATCCTTGAACTATTGATACATAAAAGTGCAATGATCTGATCAAAGGATTACTATAAAATATGTTAGGTGAACAAATACAGTGCTGAGGAGAAAATTGATCAAACCACGATGCCAGCCTAAAAGCACTATACTGACCACTCTACCTAGTACACTGCCATAAGCTAGGTTTAAGTCAAACATGCTTACTCAATGTCTAACTTGCCGATCATTGAGTACACCATCGATCAACTCAGCAAGTTGGCTACACCACAAGGCCATTTTAATACCGGTACCAAAATGATGCATTTGTTCAAGAATAACTAGTGTTTTTGAGGTGGTTTTCGGTGCTCGTTGTCTTCCTCAGTGACTACGTTAATCAGTTTCTACAAAACACGTGCAGATCTCGGTTGGCCTATCCGCGATAGGTCCTATAGATCTAGAACTATAAATGTATGAAATATGCGGAAGATCAAATGAACTTCAAATTCTCTCGTCCAGTCATACACAAATCTACATATTTGTCCAACACACTCAAACCTACCTATACATTCATCTCTGTGTATTCATCAGAATTCTCCGTGATCTAGTGGCAGCACAGCGGCCTGTGAAACGGGAGGTCTCAGATTCAATGCCCAGTTTTGGAGACATGGAGTTTCAAGCCGTAAGCTGCAAGCTAAGTTGCAAGCTGCTTACACTCCGGTGCTATAATAGCAGGAGTCGGTGTACAACTATCAAGACAAGCTCTGCAATTGAAATTTTAATATTACTGCAATTTCAATTTGAAACGAATGATCATAATCGTAAATATATTTAAAAGCGCCGCAATATGAAATTTGCCACAGTAGCGCTAAATAAGCAATGGAGAGTTAAATAGCCATGCAGCAAAACGCCACAACTAGTGTGGCAGCCTAAACCTCTTCCCTAGCTTCGTGCAAGTCTGAAGTTTGAAAGACCAATTCTTGGTTTACTTTACAGAAATCATTTAAACATGACAATAAACTCATCACTGCCGTATCAGCTTCAATCGCCTCTTAAGAACACGAGTAGTTGTCGGTGGAATCTCGCCAGCTGGCGAGTTCAATAGAACACGCTATTATTATTTAACCTATCAATTCAACTCAATTCTCAACGATAATTTAACGCTAGTTTTGCAACTAAAAGGAAACGTCAGGGAAACAATTATAGGCCATATATATATCATTACGGTATGTATGATGAATCCATCGTCTATATTGTTGAAGTCTTAAAGAGCCAAATTCTAACTCAACCCCAAAATAACTTATAAAGGAGATTAATTAATTAATAATTAGTAACCCAAACAGTAAAATAATTCACAAATAAATCATGTCTTGAACCTGCCTTTGAACAATACAGCACGAACACAAATTGCTTACTCTGTGCGATCTCTTCGAGCAATTGTCGTTGTTGTGTCAGTCTCTCTCTCTCTCTCTCTCTCTCTCTCTCTCTCTCTCTCTCTCTCTCTCTCTCTCTAGCACTCTGTATGAGTCTCTAATAGTTGTCAGAGTGCGGTTGTGAACATATTTTACAAATTTTGCTCTTCTCGATATTCCTTAATATTTCTCAAAGAATAAAATCTTGTGAAGGAAGACGCGGCAGCACTTCCGGCTGATACACTATGACACATAAAGCGAGTATTCGTTATGAATCCTCAGGATGAGCATCTATCCTCCATTAGAGTCCATCTCAGGACTAACATTTCCAGGATTTTATGATCAAGAGATAGGGACGATAGATAGGGGTAGCAGGTGCTTCATTCTGCAGCATTGCTGCATAAGGCCGAGGCACACTAAAAGCGCAATGTAAGAATATAAAATTCCATTATTTATCGACTTCTATCCTCGGACCGGCTGGGGCCAAGTAGAGGTGATAACATTTGACTCGATCTCTTCCTCCCATCACGTCTCTATCTGTAAGGAATATAATCTCCCGCATTACTCGGGATCTCAGGACGTCATCTGCAGGCAATTGTGGAAATAATGACATCAAACGGGGAAATAATAAAGAACACAGATGGCCAAACAAGTCAGATGAAACGTTAATTTAGCAATAAAGGCTCCATTTTATTTTTAAGAAAGAAAATTCCCCGTCTTCGTAAGATTTGTTATTTTACCAAACCGATCGTTCCACTATAATTATACAATTAATGCGAATTTAATTAGCATATTGATTTTTAAATCTTCTTTTATTTCCACACACGGTAACCGCACTTGTTTACAGGGTTTCCCTTCTTAGTCTCTGTTTTTAATATTTTTGTAGTCTGCCGTCCCACTAGTTAATCATACCTTTGCCGTAAAGATCAACGGTACGATGCAGCAATCAGCCATCGCTGGTACACGATTAATCAGTACCTGTGACGTTATTATTTTTCTGTAGTCTGATCTGGGATTGAACTCGCGAATCTTCAATCATCTTACACTTAAGCGCACCAAGCTAATCACTGGACTTCGCATTTCTTCAGGCTGTATTATGTAAATTACTTCTATTGAATATACTAAATTAACTTACATGCAGAACAGCAAGTGAGACTTCTACAGTCGGTCTAATTAAAATACGGCCATCATTTACGAGTCGTGCTTATCTTTGCTCACAATTAAACTATCATTAAATTTTAACTGGTTAAGCTAGCGGATTTCACAGAAAGTTTTGGTGGCGACGTTAGAACTGCGTATATGATATGCATGGGAGCACTAGTTATTGTTAAATGAAGACAGAAATGATTAGATGATTTTTATTTATCTACTATTTTGCATCTTCGGAATACCTCTATGCCTTTATTAACTCTCTGCATTTACCATGCAATAACACCATCAGTCAAAGCTAGTCTCTATACAATGATCTTATCACGCACGATCTTCATTTCTCCTTTTCATGCTTCAAAGTACTATTCTCTGCAACATTTCATATTTCACTTATATTTCATATTCTCTGAAACGGTTTTCAGTTTAAAATTGTTCATAGCGATCGAGGAAAATCCATTGATTGACATTCATCCGGTGGACTAAGAATCAAGCAATTTTAGGAATCACTGAAATATTTGTGATGAATTCTTCAATCGCACTTTATGTCGGTTTCAATTTCATCAGCAACGCTAACATAGTGAGCTAATAGAGCGATCTGTTTCAATGAGCACTTATTAATATTAATAAGTGCTCATTATGTAGCTACTAGCAGGAGCCAGTAGCTACATCGGTAAGGTTTCCGACTAGGGATCAGTATGTGCGGGGTTCGAATCCGAGGCTCGCCC
>JAQFZF010000326.1:0-18837 GCA_034695365.1 Enchytraeus norvegicus
TTCAATTTAATTATTGTAAATCATTGCTGAAATCTCTCTCTCTCTTTCTCTCTCCATCTCTCTCTCTCCCTCTCTCTCTCCCTTCTTAGTGCACTGCCCAGGGCCGCAGCAAGGGGTGGGCTACGCGGGCAGCTGCCCAGGCCGCCCAATGAATAGGGAGCAAAAACAGTGTACTAGGGGCGCCAATGTGGGCGCCCTTATAAGTAATAGGGCGCCAACCCAGCTCTTTCCCAGGGCGCAAAACTGCCTAGCAACGGTGCTTGCCCTACCCAACGGCAGGTCCTTGAGAAGTAGTCATCTACAACCGACTAGTAGTCTACTAATTTCTTCCATTTGTCAAACTCACAAATGGATGGAGTACTTGGTGGACGCGTTGTACATCCGAGAGAGAGTTAATTATGATTGATTTAGCCATGAATAGAACCCGCAACCGTTTACTCAAAATTCGACACAAACCGTGGCCGACGCGCCAACCAATGAACCACGGAAGCGTATCTTTCTTTACATGTTAAAATCTTATTGTGTCCTCATTCAAAATCTAAACCTCCATAATATCCGTATTTCGTTCATGGCTATCACAGTCCATTCACTTCTACCGATACTTTTATTCATCTTTTTGCTTTATTTTACAGAATCTGTCGCCGAGGCGCTGAGAAATAATGAGAAGAGCGACGTTACTGAGCGAGACTGTCAGTTGCTCGTGGACACGCTCATCAAGCCTCACAAGCACATGAATCGTAAGGCATCAGGCAAGAAAGGAGAGTCACAGAATGGAGCAGCGGGAGGAACAGGGTACACAGAGGAGGGAGGTAATAATAAGTTTAACTGAGTATTATTTTATTCATAATTAATGATTAATTAACAACTAATATAATATTGTTAAATGATTTGCAATTTCTACATTTTAATTAGCGATAGTTCGACTTAAGAAACAGAGCATTTCAAGGATTAATGTTTTACTCGATTTTGTCATGGCCAAACATAGACATGTTAATGTAACAGCCCTGTCGAGATGAATATCTCTAGACCTTGATGTGCATTGTAATGTGCATTGATAAAATTTCACTGTTGAAAAAGTAATTGCAAAAGTGCTCAAATATTCTTAAGAGTTCTTAAGATTCTTATTAAGATTCTTATTAAGATTAAAATTAATATTCTTAAGTGTTGGTAAAATAATGATAAATTAGTTATCATTTATACCCGAGTGACGCATCGCTACTGTGCAGATGAAACCTTCAGAATATAAAAAAATAACAATTAATGTTTTCGGTTTCCATATCGACGACGATGTGGAAGACGATAGACATATGAGTTTACAGTTTATTCTTGACTTTGCACTTTTCCTTTTTGTGTATTTGAACAGATAATAACAATGTTGGAGATAACGGCAAGAAAGGTATTCTGAGGAGAAGAAGTGGAGATGGAAAGGATATTGCCATTTCTTACCACGACTATCCACCTGGAGCACGACCTGATAATCTCGAACCTTATCAGGTGTGGTAGTTTGATTAGTTCGTCAATAATTTAGAATAAATGAGAGCAATTATATTGATTGTAGGCCTACACGCTACACTAACGTAATTATAGTAGGTTCAGGTGTTCAGAAAACCTGGTTTAAATTTGAAAGGAGTTTGCGTTCTTTCATAATTCTTTCTTAATTCAAATTCTCTTGATTGCCAAAAGTACTACAATCATATCGTGCGTAGTGCAGCCATAATGTTCCGAGTTTTGTTCATTCAAGACATATGCCTAAGTACTGTTCATTTGCACATCATTGCAAGCAGCAAATTGCTTTAATTATTGTCTTGTATTTGATCTTCATGAATGTGTACTGCGTAGGCCTGCACCTATTCCACGTTGATGGAAGGAATAAGTCGCCTCTCTTTTATGGAGCTCAAATCGATGTTATCCTTGAATTTGCATGTCACTTTTAGTATATTGTGTTATAGTTTGACAAGTGCTAGAACAATATGTGCATGATATATGTAATATTCTCTTTCAGCCCAACAAGCGTCTAACGAAGAAGCTGCCCAAGGGCACCGAGGCAGCAAATGTTCTGGTGGGTCAGGTCAGCTACCTCACGGAAACCGTTGTGGCGCTCTGCAGGTTCGACCCTCCCAGACAAATGGGCGACCTCACAGAGGTCGACCTCCCTACAAGGTTCATCTTCGTCATCCTTGGACCACGGAACACGTCGATGATCTGGGAGCTGACTGAGCTAGGTCGTGCCATGGGGTCTCTGCTCAATGATAAGGTCAGTGTCGAAAATATTAAATTAATTATAATTAAAAAAATTCTAATGGAATTTGATAGAAATATTTGTTTCCGAAAAATTCTGTAAGTTCCGGTGTCTACAGCATAGCATAACGTTTGAGTAGATCGTTTTTTAGTATTGCAGCAGATGCAACCAAATTATTTTTTATGGTTGTTGTCACAATTGGTATTTTGATTTCTTATAATTTGCATACAATATGTTCTTTCATTACTAGCATCATTATAAATTTATTATTTGTAAGGCCTTGGTGTAGTACCTGAATAAAAATTTATACAAAATATATTTCTATAAAATCATTTTTGGAGTCATGCTGTTATCATCTTACTAATAGTATTAATAATAAAAGAGTCATGAACCGTTGTTATATAGAGGGTGAGCATAAAAAAGTATCCCCCTAACGAAATCTCAATAACTTTATCAGAACTCAAGATATTTTTTAAACATCTTGAGTTTTGATGAAGTTATTTAGATTTCGCTAGGGGGGTATTGATTTGCTGTACTGTATTGACGAGTTGTTAGACAACTTGATTGATTGATTGATTGATTGACTGATTGATATTCTAGGTGTTCTGCGAAGTAGCCTACAAGGCTAGAACTCGCCAGGACTTGCTGGACGGTATCGACGAGTTCATAGATGACTTAACTGTTCTTCCTCCGAGCATTTGGGATAGCAGCACTCGTCTGGAACCGCCTTCCAAAACAATGGCCTTGGTAGGTCATCGATCTGTAATAGAAATGACCTGCCATTAGTTTCCTTGTAAGTTAGATTTTCGTTGGTCTAGTGGTAAAAGGACGACGAGTTTCTGAAGTCAGATGTCACGAATTCAATTAGGGCCTCTACTCGTACGTTACCATTGTCGAGATTGATCGGAAAGTAGGCCTACTAACTGAAGATATATTCGTAGCCCATTTCGGTTAGCCCTTGTCCGAACAAAAGCTGTAAGTAAAGCTGAGCTTAACGTCTATTTCCGTATTTCACGGATACTGTCGGAGCTTAATTTTACACTCATTGTATCAAATAATCAAACAGAACAATAATAGTTATTCAAGTCACTATTTAATCAGTCATAGCATTTGGAATGTCTGTTTAATCATGTGACGTCATTCAGTGACGCGTTTACTATCTAGTACTATCTACTAACTATGTGTGTTTTATTGTAGGACAAGATAGCGCTGCGCCTGGAGGAGGCTGGGAGAGCGAAGGGTAAGCCGAGTGAACCACCCCAGGAGGAGGGGGCATCCGAGGACCCGTCCCTCATCAGAACTGGCAGGTCTGTAGCCCCAACTGTAACTGTAACCTTAACCTAACCCTAACCCTAATTCAAATCTATAGCTTCTTAGGAGGAGGGGGTGTCCGAAGACCCGTCCCTCATTAAAACTGACAGGTTATTGTTTATACCGTAATATTATATCATCATAGCTTAACTGTCTGATTGCCTACATTTTATATGCTATGTTTGTCAAAGTATCCCTAAATTGTTTGTAATGGATATTTTGTTACGCATCATGAATGGTAATTTATTTATTTTGTGTAGCATTATTAGTTATTATTAGACTAGTAGTTGTCAACTTTTAGTTATGCTTTATGCTGCACTTTTTGCAGTCTAACTTTATTTGAAAATATGCATTTTTTTAAACTCGATATTTAGCTAGTCCTACATGTATGTATTACGAAAATTAGTTAATCTTGTCAAACACTACTTAAATGGCTAGGCTATATAGATTTTCAGAAATTGGAATGATATCAATAATGTGTGTTATTGATCGCTTCGAGACTTTTCAAATAAAGTTGTTATAATTATAAGCCTACTCTATTAAACATAAAGTATTAAACATTATAGGTTATTCATATTATCTCTATATGGAACAGAGAAACTTGAGAACAGACCTACCGAAAGCTAAACGTGTTCATGCGAGTCAACTAACGAATTTACTTTGAATTTCGTTCTATACAGACAGTTTTTAAAGTTTTAAATTTAACCAAATTTGTGAAATTTTTCCAATTTTTCGTACATACGGTAGCAGCGAATTGTTCATTAAGCTTCATGATGATTAATTCTGTCTGGCAGATTTTGCGGAGGTCTGGTATACGATATAAGGCACAAATACCGACACTATCTGAGTGACTTTAAGGACGGTCTACACATCCAGTGCGTGGCGTCAATAGGATTCCTGTTCTTTGCCTGTATCAGTCCTGTTGTCACATTCGGCGGGATGATGGGCCAGGCAACGGATGGCTACGTAGTAAGTAAACCAATCAATCAATCTGTCTATCAATCAATCAATAATCAACAGCGTACTGTGCGCATTCTCGCTGGTGGTAGGGTAAGCTCCTCTTTTTGCGGGGAGGATGCGGAATTAATTAAGGAAAAATATTAACTCTTGCATTTGTGTAAGCTTACTCTTAATCTGAACATCAGAACCTCTAATAAATGAAAAGTGCAGGGAGAAATAGCTTATCGAGCCATAGGCCACGTCCGATGTAGCAAGACCTCTCCATGTAACCAGACCTCCCTAACTACGGAAGTTGAATGACCCATTGATGTGACACAGGAGTCACGCTGAGGTCAAGTTTTCATTTTGCAATTAAATCAATAACTAATTCGGTAGGCGGCCGTAGGCCTAATATTCGTCTTCCATCAATTGACTTCTAATAATCGTTTCAGATTTTGAACTTCAATCTGATTCGCCCGACTTGCCGGTTTTCTATGGTAATATCAAATCAATTCTGTCTTCTGCTAAAAACAATATTATTACTAAAAATTGTATTGGCCCAACCGACGAATCTTTTAATGTTTTCAGACGTCCAAACTTTCAAGTTTAAACCCTAATAATATTTTATTGTCTTATATTGTATTTAAATTTATTGTATTGTAGTGTATTGTATTCCCGTGTTGGGTCCGGAGTATTTGAGAATAGTCCAACCGATAACTGCACGTGTTTCGTAAGAGCCGACTACCGCAGATACTGAGGAAGGCAATGAAAAACCATATCAGAAACCTATATTTTCCTTGAACAAAAGCATAATTTTAGGTGTAGAAAAGGCAAAGCCTTTGTGATGGGACGGACTTATTGGGTTGGTCGATGTGTGTGCTCATTAAAGAGCGATATAGTTGATTGTGTGTATGAATTTTTGCCTTGGACCTGTCACGCGGCAGAGCACTGGATAGATAGATAAATTGTATTGTAATTATCTCTCAGGGTACCATTGAGATGCTACTAGCCAGTGCTATTTGCGGGATTGGATACGCTCTGTTTGCTGGTCAGCCTCTAACCATCATCGCCTCTACAGGACCTCTGCTGGTGTTCGAATTCATTCTCTATAGAATTTGCCAGTAAGAGAGTTTGTATTAAAAAGTTAATGTATATATTAAATCGCTGTCCGTTAATTATTTTTCTTGTGTTTGACAG
This sequence comes from Enchytraeus norvegicus, assembly GCA_034695365.1. Lineage (NCBI taxonomy): Eukaryota > Metazoa > Annelida > Clitellata > Enchytraeida > Enchytraeidae > Enchytraeus > Enchytraeus norvegicus. The sequence goes on from JAQFZF010000326.1 coordinate 5,687, forward strand.
ATTTAATATACCACTTTTGATGGAAGGAAGAAACTTTAATCGTTATAATTTCTTCTTATGGTAAATAAGAATTATATTAATAAGATCATTTTGTAAATTTCTTATTTTTTATTTATTTAAATTTCTAATGCCCTGGGTGGTAAACGACCCTGGGCTAAAAAATATGATAAAATAGATTTATTGTGTTTAAAAAAGAAGTAAAGATAAAATATAGAAGTTAAAATAAATCTCCTGATCTTTGGAATGCCATGTCAGCGAACGTGCCGCGAAAGCATACTGCATTATAGCGTTGCAGCGCCACGGACAGTCGTTGCGTTGATATAATTTCTTATTATATTAATATATTATATTAATCAGATAATTTTCTTGGTATGGTAAATAAAGACTTCAATCGTTATCACTTCTGGTCCTGGTATGGTAAATATTTAATCGTTATCATTTCTTCTCTAAATTGTTATAGCTCAGCTCCATAGAATAGACTGTTTGAAATTATTTAAAGAAGTTTTGTTCTTATCTTAGTTCATTGTTGTAGTTAGTTTCAATGCCTACGTAACATTGCATGGGCCCTGCCCGACTTGGAGGACTTGGAGACTTGGATTTCACAATAATAAATCATAAATAATTATAATAAAGGTTAAACGCCCGTATCTTCATTCAATAATGAAATCAGGGACGACAATTGCACGTACAAGAGAGTAAATTTCGATTTCTTTGTGGAAGATTTATTAATATATAAGTTGTATAATTTTATGTAATATGTGAATGCCACTGTTTTCTAACTATGCCCAGAGAGAACTCTATAGATTTTCTCAGTCTGCGTCTGTGGGTGGGTGTGTGGGTGACGGTGATCCTACTCGTTATGGTCATATTTGATCTCAGCGCAATGGTTCGATATATCACTCGCTTCACGGAGGAGAGCTTCTCCATCCTCAACTCCATCATATTTATCCACGAGGCTATCGACAAGTTATACGACATATCTCAGCATGACCGAGTCCACACCGGAGTCATACGTGAGACTTCTGCTCTCAGTTGTTTCTGTACACCTTCAGACTGGCTGCCAGGTGAGAGCTTCCTTTCAGAACAAACAATTAATATAAATTTAATAATAGTAAATAATAATATATTTTATAATAAGTAAATTTATTGAGTACTGCTCAATATGGAAGTTTGTACGACTGTGCATTAAATCCGCATAGTTTGCCGTTTTGCCCCCCCCCGGCCCCCCCCCCCTCAATTTTGCCTGCCCCCCTAATTTTTGGCCCCTTCCTAAAAAAATACATGTAGTTCCCCCCCCGTCAAAAAATCTTAGATCCGCCACTGAATAAGACGATATATATATCTCGATATATTTTTTATTAAACTCTTGACTGTTGTTTTATTTTTGTATATTAATCTATTGCAGTACTTAACGAGACTCTCTACAATGCTGGACTCGAGAAACTTATTCCGTAAGTTTAATAATAGATCTGCAGTAATATAAAAAGTTATCATAATATTGTCATTAAATAATGAATATATTACAATACTTCAATGATCTAATATGCAACAGTGGACCAACCTACAAATCCAAAATTGTTTTAGTCATTTTGAAATAATTTCGGAATCTTAAACTAAATGCATGAATAAGTCAAGTCTTACAAGTCCTATTAATTTCAGTAAGATCCTTTGTCCGTTTGCTATTTTTTATATTCTCTACACTCTACAATGTATATCAATTGCAGAGTGGTTAGATATCGGTTGAACAGCGTCGGTAACACGCTTACTCGGTAAGCAGGATGTCACGGGTGAGTCTCAGCAGGGTCCGTCTCTGACAATATCCTTCGATACGGAAACAGACGTCAAACTTAGCTGTAGCTTTTTAACTTTACACTTAATAATTATACAGTATGCTTTAAAAATATTATACACTTTTCATGCGGCTATAGATCTAACTGGACGTACAAATACGAGGAGGAGTGTATAACGATAGAGAGAAGGTTGGTGGTTCAGACTGGCTGTATCTCTGAGGAAGAGTGTGAAGGTGCTGGCGGCAACCTCACCGGTTCAGCTTGTGGCATGCACCACATCACCCAGGCCACCCCTGATGTCTTCCTCCTATCCGTCATACTCGTCCTAGGCACAAATGCCCTAGCTCTAGCCCTCAGAAACTTTAGGACGAGTCCATACTTTCCGAACAGGGTAAGCTTTACAATGGATATTCTATTGACATGTTAGAAGAGGTGATGTGAAATAGTTTAATTGATTAATTGTTCTCTCTTGATGACTTATTTTCATGGATTATGATGTGTATCTAAGGATGCAGAAAGAGAACAGATTCAAGTTGTTTTCGAAATTTCATTCGATTATTGGAAGGTTTACATGTAGCATTCGTTTATCTGAGTTTGTTCCGGTAATTCTGCAAAATTACAACTATTTCTTCTGTTTTAGACTGGACTACTTTTCGCATTATGATTAGTGCTAGATACCTCTTTTTAAAAAGACACGGCACACAGTGGCTAACATCTTTATTGACTCATGAATAGGCCTAAGTCCAAAGTCTAACATGTAGTCGGTATAAGTTTCTCAAAAGTTTTACGAACTGTGAAGAAACACCAATTCCAGAAATATATAAAAAAACTATGTAAGTCTTATCTATCGAAGGCCTTTGTGAAGTCTATAAATAACATTAAATCTGCAGGTTTTCTTGTACGGTACATCAACAGTGTATAAATTAATAGATAAATTTCATGCTAGAGTCGTTAGAAAGCATGTCAAGTTGAGCTACAATTTTAAGCGTCATTGTCGTAAATTAATAAATAACTCAATAGGTGAATAATTCGAGGAAAACTTACTTAAAATACACTAAATATAAATTTCATTTAAAATTCAATTTCTTAATTAATTTAAGATAATTAATCGTTATCATTTTGATAAATAATGTTATGCTGGGGGCAGGTTCGTTCAATGCTAGCTGATTTCGCCGTCTTTATCTCTATTGTTATTTGGACTTGCATCGATTTTGGGTTCGGATTGTCCACTCCAAAGCTCAACGTACCTACTAGCTTCGAGACCACTCGGAATGACAGAAGCTGGTTTATTAACCCCATGGCTATAACCCACATCTGGTTGATTCCTGCTGCTTTTCTGCCAGCTATTCTGGCCAGTATCGTCATTGTTCTAGATCAGCAAATATCCACTGTCATTGTCAACAGAAAGGAGCACAAAATGGTGGTATGTAGAGTATTATGATTTTGTCAGTTTTTCAGTTCAGTTCTCTCTCTCTCTCGCTCTCTTTCTCTCTCTCTCTCTCTCTCTCTCTCTCCCCCCCTCTCTCTCTCTCTCTCTCTCTATTTCTATCTCTATCTGTCTCTCTTTCCCTATAATTTTATTCTCTCTCTCGTTTTGCTCTACTCGGTGAATTCATTATAATTACGGAAAAGCATTGAACACTTTCTTTTGGCAGCATTGGTGTATTTAAACAAAAATTCAACGCCATGTATTACTACACATTGGCGTGCTCTAAAAAATAATTTTTATGAAGTTTAGATTTTCAAACAGTTTCTAAATCAGTTTTTTCAGCTGATTCAAATATGTAACTAGTTTTACTCAATCAGGCCATGTTTTTTTATATCTCAAACTAAAACATATTGCAATCTTTATACTGTATTTTACAACTTTTGAAATAATTAAATTTCTTTGTTTTAGCCATTAGACTCAACTAGGGAATAATTTACAATTGGCATGTTAAACTAGGACTAATCATTGTGAAAGTGTCGATTCTGCCGTTTTGATTTATTATCATGATTCTTCTCTGTATGTCGGATATTCCTTGTATTATTTTGCATATTGTTTTTAGAAAGGTCACGGCTACCACTTAGACTTGTTTGTGCTGGCCGTCCTCACCCTGATCTGTTCATTCCTCGGTCTGCCCTGGTTCGTCGCCGCCACCGTCAGATCTCTCACTCACGTCAAGAGCTTGTTCAAGATCTCTGAGGTGGCCATCCCTGGAGAAAAACCTGAGATGCTGGGTGTGAGGTAAATTATGGTTGTATTACAGGCCAACTTGGACCCGTTAGCCTGAGATTTAGTGTTGTGGAAGACGTTCCTGATGCCAATGTCAGACGATGAAATGGACATTATATTCGCATTGATTTTGGCTTATTGATTATTTTCAAAGCTTTTGGCTTTGTAGAAAATGAAGTTATAATTGTAAATTTATAATATTTCTACGCAGCATTTATGCTATTTAAGCTACTCTTTTTTCAATTAACAACGACCTGTATGTTCCCAATATATAGAATGCATATCGGAAAGAGTCCTGTTGGATCTCGCCGTGTTGGATCCTGCAGACATAAGAATTGACCAATCATAAGCTGCACGTGTTTCGTAGAAGCCGACTAACGCAGTAACCGGTTAAAGAGCCCCCGCAGACATCAAAATTATCTCCAAGAATATTTGGCATACATACTCTACAGTTCTCTGTCATGGACCTGCCATAAGGCAATGCACTGAGAGAGCGAGATTGAAATGAAGGCAGTCACTTTACACGTAGGCCTAAGTTATATTAAGCTATAAACTGACATCAATTGATTTATTTAATTCCATACTAAATTATTTTTACAATTTAATTTTTAATTTTTAATTTTATTATTTTTATTTATTTAAATGCCCTGTGTGGTAAACGACCCTGGGCTAAAAATATGATAAAATTGATTTTAATACGTTAGAAAGAAGTATAGATAAAAAGCATTTAAAATTAATCTCTTGTACTCTGGAATGCCATGTCATTGAAAGTACCGCGGAAGCATATAGCGTTATAGCGTTGAATCGCCATGGATAGCCGTTGCCACAGAAAATACTTTTCGCGGTTGTCGTTTTTACAATTAGTTATTTCCTCTAAATATTGAGATAATTTATCATTAATTATCTTGGTCTAATTATTGTTATTGCAGAGAACAAAGAGTAACTGGTTTGGTCATTCATCTGCTGATCGGACTCTCGACTTTGATCACCGGAGTTCTGAAGGTATTAAAATTTTTATCTTAATAGAACATTTAACGATCGTGTATGCATATTATATTTAATATATTATATTTATAATTTAAATTAATTTATCCCTACTCGGGGTTGGCATCTTGCAAAATCTTTTACGTTCTCTTTCAGCATTCCGTCTCTTATCTATTCTAGGAGAAAACAGACCATAAATCCTCATTTCACTGAATTGTTGCTTAATTACTTACAAATTGTAACTTTGAAATTACAATGTTAGAGATTCTCTAGTACGAAATTTAGTATGTCCTGTAAAACATACAATTAGTACCGTACCGTTAGAATTATCTTTACAGTGTTCGAACTTGAAATGTATAAGCTTTCCTTAAAAATGTTCATTTTTCGAAATTAGATGATTTTTCGCTTTAATTAATTATTTTTCAGCTAATCCCGATGCCTGTTCTCTATGGTGTGTTTCTATACATGGGTATAACATCTCTCGATGACGTCCAGGTATACTTCTGAGTTCAGAATTTTCTTAAAGCACTACTTTCAAAACGTTCTGTATAACTGTTTCGTCAATTTTTTGCAGAAATTCAAGAGGAAAATTAAATTATCTCAATTCTAGTCAAATTGAGATTGGCTAGGAGTGCAATTACAGGTCTGGCACAAGATTCTACCGGATTCTAGCGAGGCTGGCGATACCACCGTTAGATTAATGACATCACCTTTGTGACAAAACGTATAGTAAGGAATCAGCTTCGAGTTGTGGTACTGTATAGTTAGTTATAAAGTATGGTTAGATGGCTACGTGCCATATTCATTACTGAACGTAGCCGCGGAGCTGATCCCGTCCTGAGCGATTGCAGCCCACAGGTGACAAAGTCATTAATCTGACGGTGAGGACGCCGCCCCACTCTATGCAATCCAATTGGATCATATAGGCCTATGCCAGACCTGCGGTTACTAACGCAATTTTCTGTGGCAGTCAGCCACTACATACCGTACTAGTTGCTCCTAGTTAACCGACCCACTGTCAAGTATACCTTTCTTTAATGTTGATTTCGATGTCTCAATGTTTATTAGTTTTCCAACTAGGAGTCAGATATCTGACCATTTCTTCGAAGCTCGGTTTATAGTAAACTGACCAATTTAGTAAATGTCACAGTTTCTTTGAAGCTTTTATGCTTTCATGAAGCCAAACTTACACTAATCCAATCGAAAACGGCAATTATATCTTAGGTAGGTAGGTTTGAATGTGTTTAACGTCAAGGTTCAGAAGCACAAGGTGCTTTTCTTCAAGACAATACAATACAATACAATGAGGATTTAGCTTCCGGTTCCTCACCCGAAGGCGATGTCAGGGACGTCTCAAGCAGACCATCCAACTGCAAGCAGTTCAATACCACCAGAACACACTTGTAAATGCATGAACGATAAGCATTGCTGAAAATCTCTATGTTTTCGGCAAGATACAAGTCTTGTCTTTATCATAAACTAACATGAATGCTAGATAATATAATTGACACACTAAAAATTCACTTTACGTTAGCCTTATTATTATAGGCCTACAATTGCACCGAATTCTCTGATGTGTCTCTCTTTCTGACAGTTCCATTGTAAGAAATAATAGAATCATAATTCTAGGTCGCAATGAAAAGCTATTCGACGATATCTTATTGAATTACACTAAACCGAGAACGTGTTAACCTGATTATCTCTCTATACGTTCATCGCTCGTTACTTTAAATCAGTCCTTTGAAGCCAAATGTAATACAATGCGGTACGGTAAGTGAAATTTCAGCAAATAAATGTAATTTCATTTAATAATTTGGTCATTTGTGTAAAATTATACGCGGGATGTGGAAGATCTTCTAAAATATAGGCTACGATAAATTGCGGGAGTATAATTTTTTTGCTATAATTAGCCTGTACTATTTTATGGTCCAAATAAACACAGTCAGTTAGTAGCTTCACAGGGTTAGCTAATAATGCTATTGGAACGAAAGTGGAACTGGCGATCTTTCCGTTAGATTAATGACAATAGTCACCTGTGAGCAGCTACGGGATCAGCTTTGTAACCTATTGTGAGTATTGATTATGGCGCATCTTTATGGAGTGGCCTACCAGGTGTACCTGATCTTAAACTTTACGGCTTAGGCCTACTAATAATTAATCTTAGTGAGTTGTTCAGTAACGAGGATGGCCTACAAATTAATAGATATAAATCTATTAGAAAATCAGTCAATTTGATCAATCAATAACCAAATCATCGAAATCATTGCGAAATAATTCGTTTCCATCCATTGGATTGCATATAACTTATTGAACGTAGTGTATCCGAGAATCCTTTTGAAAAAGTCCGACGGTATTTTGTTTACATTTGTTGTATATGTCTTCATCAATGGTGTCGCTCGGGGAGGGGGATGAAGTGATAGGGAGAACCACCGGGAGCTGGGACTCTTTGAAGAATCCCGCCCGAGCAGGGGAAGGCGTAGGTAGAGGTTAGATCAGTCAAAAAACCGTCCCCAAACAATAAAAGGCTTTGGATCCACCTAAATCATTAAGAAATAGAGACAACTTTCTGATGATCTATCCTGTGCCGGGCACTGGTGGGCAGCAGATGACCCGCAGTATTACCGGTAGCCTAGGCTCCGGTCACCTTGAGCTCCTGGCGTGGATCGATCGATCGGTCGAGCTAATGGCGTCCTAGCGGTGAGAGAGAGAGAGAGAGAGAGAGTGAGAGAGAGAGAGACAGACAGACAGACAGACAGAGAGTGAGAGAGAGAGTGAGAGAGAGAGAGAGAGAGTGAGAGAGACAGAGACATGCAGAGAGACAGAGAGACAGAGGGAGAGAGAGAGACAGAGAGAGAAAGAGACAAAGAGAAAGAGAGACAGACAGACACACAGACACAGAGAGAGAGCCAGACAGATGGAGGGACAGGGAGAGAGAGAGAACGAGCGAGAGAGGGAGTGAGAGAGAGAGAGAGAGAGAGAGAGAGATTGGTACAGAGAACGATAGCTAGACGGCGAATGATGTTTACAGAATATCCAGAACTTATAATATACAGAATACCAGAACTTATAAATTAAGACACATTGTTTCCCAGGATATTAAAAAATGTAAGCAATTAAAAAACTAAGTTTAAGTTTTCTGCGTCATAATTCTACTCTATATAGATTATATATTTATATATATCTATATATATGTATATTATATAGTATCTATATAGAGTAGAATTATGACGAATAAACTTAACTTAGTTTTTTAATTGCTTACGTTTTTTAATATCCTGAGAAACAATGTGTCTTCATTTATTTTCAACTGTTATTAGCAAGAAGAATATTTTCTAAACAAATATTTTCAGGTTTTCTTTCTTTTCTAGTTCAACAGCGTCGTTGTCATTTTCCTTAGGAAGAACGACTGTTCAATTTTCTCCATTAATCTAATAACGTTTTCTACTGTCAACTGTTTTCAAACCGCCCACGAATCATGTATTTGCAGATTGGTCTTGTTAAAACTATGGAATTAGATGCAGCTATTTATTTGACCAATGAGTCTTACTCTAACTTTGTCTACATTCTTGTAGGTTTGCATCATAGATGGTTTACATAGCCTCGAGCAGTATTACTAGATCACTTTAAAAAACTATCTTAAATACACATAGGGAGCATGATACGCTCACCAATGCAGTATGAGAGCAAGAATTAAATAAAGCCTAGGCCTAGTGGAAAGAATTAGACCGAGGCAAGCACAAATATATAATATTCAGTTATTTCAAATCCATCTGTCAACCGCAGATAGTTACAATAAATATCATATACAAAGACAGATCGCGAAAATGTAAGACTGAGAAAATAAGAAGACGGAAAAGTGTTATATATCATATTGACGGATGTCCTTTAAATAGACAGAGAGTGAGATATAGGCCTGAAGATATGGAGAGGCACAGAGATACAGAGAATTAGAGATAAGATGAGAGAGACACAGAGACATACAGAACGACGTACATAATAAAACATACAGATAGACAGATAAACAGTGACACAGACAGAGAGACAATCAGACAGATAGACAGAATAAGGAAGAATAGAGAACGAGAGAAAGTATTAAAATACAGAAACAGACAGCGACACAGACAGAAAGACGGAAACACAGACAGGGAGACAGACATACAATCAGACAGAATAAAGGAGAACAGAGAACGAGAGAAAGAATTAGAATGAGTGGAACAAGAGTACAGTAATCGAGTAGTTGGATCAATGGTAAGATGGATTGGATGAAAAAGTCAACTTGAATTGCTTCGTTAGTAGCGAGTCGTTTAAATGGTAAGGAGTCCCTCGACAAGAAACAAATTACGATCTTTCTCCAACCCAACTCTATAGTTGTAATTCAATTCCTTCTTTAAACGCAGGCTTCTGCTTAAGAGTATATGCATAGAAACTACACAGTTGCCATCTAATCGTGTAAAGAGATATTCATAATAATGAATTAATGTCACTCTATAGGCTAATCAGAAGCCTTTAATGTGAGCCTCTTTATAAATGGCAGGCATGCTCTTCTCGGGTTCACTTAAAGTCAAAATAGACTTTATTCATATATTATTTTTGAGAAGTGCAGGTTTATTTCCGGGTGGAGTTTGCGAGGGAGCGAGTATGGCCCCCAATATTATTATCTGGCCTCCAGAATTCTTCATGATCAACCGCAAACCACAGTGTAGGGAATTTTATTTGACGGTGACCCCGTCCTGGCCCCCAGATTTATTTTGCCTGAAACTATTTCTGAATATGAGACGAAAGAAGGTGCTGTGAGAAGCACCGATAACATCACATAAAACAACATAACATTTCCTGCTCCAGGAAGCATCAGATGATTGTTAAGAGTTATTTAATAGACAATGGAGAGTGCCATGAGCAAATGTCACAACTGAAATGGCAGCAGATCTCTAGACCTCTCCAAGTCTGGAATTGGAATGACCAATTGGTCAATAAAACAGAAATCATTTCCATTTAGCTATCAGCTCTCCATTGCCGCATCTGCTCAGCCACCCCTTACGAACACGCGTAGTTGTCGGTTGGATCAATTCTTAATTTTTCACGAACCCACTCGGGAATCGGGATAGGCTATAGACTACAATCCTGGTAAAGATATAGATTGTGTAGTGATTTGTGAAGCCATTGAGAACTTGTTTATACTAAACTATTCATGTTATGACAAGGGAAGACCTTCTAGATCACGTAAATACGCGATATATGAGCCAGGCAAGCTAAGCAGGAGCTGGATTGATATTGACATGAATAGCATAGTAGGCCAACGAATTCGGAAAAGTTAGATTAATGGAATAACAAATAAAGAAAATTGTGTTCAGCAATAATTTGTATTTTGAACCTGTCAGGAAGATGAGAGAAGTATAAATAAATGAAATACGGGTAACTTAATATTTCAAGTAGGTCTATAGGTCTATAGGCTAGGCTACAGTGTCATATAAAATCCTGTAGGAGACATATCTGATATCGTCGTAGATGATGAACCGGCCGTTAATCCCTTATTTGATTTTATTTGATGTAACTATAAGGTATGTAGCTATGGTTGCAAGTAGCACAACAAAGAGTGCAATCAGATAAATATATCGGCAAAACTTTGGAATCGCACCTTCTTTCTTTATAGGTCGATGTGTTGCCAATTAGACAGTCCGCGACTATTTAGTACGTATTGAACAATTAGGCCCTATACGTCCATGTACTGGTAGCCTGTGCTCCATAATCAGGCCTATGATTATTTAATATTTTCACACATGATACACGCAAATGCTAATTTCCTTTTTTAGTTGCAGTTTCTTCTGTTGATTATTTTTTAGCCATCATGACCAATCGTATCTTTGCTTTTTGATAGCGCGGCAATGCTGTTAGCGCAGATAAACGATAAACCTTCCAATTACCCTGTGATTATTCATTTTCTGACTGACCTGAGATTCGTACACGGATCATTTGCTTCTGAATTTGCATTCTACCATTTTCGTTAATGTGTGCATTGTTTTGTATTGTAACTTTATAGATTTTCTTTTTACAATACAGGAAACACATCCTAACGGAAGTGAGCGAGAAGAGTCGTACAAGAACAAAAGTGATATCGACACCACGTTAATAAGAATAAAAGATTATTTGACGTCTAATTGGCTTCGTTTCTTCTTGTCGTCATTGAATTTAGCAAAAATATATGTGTCAATGCATGCACAGCAAGATATTTCATTTGAAGACTTCTTGCAGCTTCTTCTCTACTATAAACTATTGTGCAGATAGCAATTAAGTTCAAGAGAACGTCCAGTTTCCTTATTTAACAGTTTAGGAAAAACAAATTAAACGATGTGGGGCCAATGTCTCAGCTGGTGCTCATATAAATGAATATGACAAAGATAAGGTAATATCGATAACATTAACAATTATAAATCCGTTGAAATACAAATTAGATGTTTTTAAAAGGCATCTTTAATACCGTCCTTTAAAGGTTAAAGCTCATTTTACTCTTCAGTCTATGTATTGGCAAGTGTGTTCTAGTGGTATAGTACCGCTTACAGTCTGCTTGAGACGTCCCTGACATTGCCTTCGGGTGAGGAACCGGGCGTTAAATTCTCATTGTATTGTATTGATTAATTTATATATACCGATTCAGTTATCGTTTCAAGGACATGTTCAAACACAAATTACTGCGATAATCGCAATTATGTCGCTCACTAATGAGCACACTGTCAAGAAATAATTGGATTCCATCCAAAGATCTAAATCATATGCCGCACTGATACCTTCGTATGAGGGTTTCAAAACGGAAAATATTTCGCTGCGATAGTTTCCCGTTTCTTTTCACAGTAACCAAGCACCTCAGTCGCATCTTACGAGAATATGCAGTCATTAGCTAGCCTATTATTAAGATATGTTGATTAACATAGCTGTAACAAACTCATTTGCTTATTATTTAAAGATTCATGCTGAAACATATATTATGTTACGCCTTTTATATTTTAGATATCAAATGTACAGGAATAGGATATCTAATTGCTTACAGGATTAGCATAGTTATATTAAATTTTAATACCGGTTATCTTCTCATCTTGCATATTTTGAAAAATATAGGTTGAGGCTGGACAGACAGAATAATGACTGATTATATAATTATTATGAACTCATACATGAATCAATAAAGTGTTGTCAAAATTTACCAAGAGTGCTCAGAGAAAAGTGAAATAGGACGTGAAAACATTTTAAGATATAGAAAGGAGAGCTAGATCGGAATGTTTTTAAGGGCAGGGTTTGTTGAAGGAAGCAATATAGGAAAGATTGGAGGGAGAGAGATTCAGGTGGAGCCAAGAATAGGAATGTTGGATGAATTGTTAGCTGAAACATATGTGGATATGAAAAGATAAACTTATGATAGAGAGGTATGGATACGTTATACGCCATGGACCTGCCATTAGGCAGCACACTGAGAGCTGAAAGATCTTCTCATCTAGCGTTAATCAACACATTTACGTGTATAACATATATCAAAGTAAATATTCATGGAGTAAATTGTAATAACACTTCAAAAGCGATAACCGTTGTAATCTCCGTCAACAGATTCAGGTACGCATTGCGCCATGAAACGAAATGAAAATAGACTTGGATTATACTCGACTATTTGCCGAGGTTTCACAGTGGATTTATGTATGTACTGAGGCTATCGCAATGCTCCACTGCGCTCATATTTATTCCCAGGGTTATAATTAGTGTTTTTACAAAAACACGTTGTATTGCCTTATTCCTCGAAATTCAATGATTATTAATTTCGCGCATTATTTGATCATAAATTGGACACGCTTTTGGTCTACAGCTACTTAGCGTTACTGCCTTGAATATTATTATAATCGACATAAAATTGCTTTTAATTAAATAGTAGTCCTACTTAATTAAATGATTATAATGAACAGAATTATCTGTTATCTATTTAATGACTTCAAAACACTATTTAGATTATTTTTTAATTGTCATTGAAATACGTGAATTCTTCTCCTCTATTCTACGTCGGCCTCTGTTGAGAGCATTGTGCACTGTGTTCAGGTACAAAACAGTGGTGGCGCCAAGCGAGGGGGGTCCAGGGGGCATGTGCCCCCACCCTGGACCCCCTTCCCACTTGTGGTGGAAGTGGA
>JAQFZF010000327.1:0-18833 GCA_034695365.1 Enchytraeus norvegicus
AAGTACCGGTAATATATATATATTAAATATTCTGCTATCATTGCATCTCATTTGTCTAAATTCCGTTAATGCCATTACATTTGCCCGTGTTGGATCCGGGAAACATGAGAATAGACCAACTGAAAACTGCATATGTTCGTAAAAGACGACTAGCGCAGATATTTTCATACTGAGGAAGGCAACGGGAAACCACCTCGGAAGTCCGAATATATATTCCCAAGAAAGAGGTTACATTTTTGGTGTGGAAAAGGCATGGCCTTTTTTATAGGATCAACTTAATGGTCGATGGGGTGCTCATTAGTGAGCATGATAGCAGAATGTGTTTCAAATGTGTACGTTGGACCTGCCATGTGGGAGTGCACTAGAGATAGCTAGATTTGCTTTGTGCGCTGTTTGCTGTTTGTAATTATTGGCGACCGTCAGATTCATTCAATTATAGAAGATCGAAATATATTGTGTGCAGATAGTGCACAAACACTAGTTCGTTAAGAACTCGCAACGCACTATATCTAAAAAAATTGTAATCACGCTTAGATTGCCTGTTACAATAAAAACATAGAACGAATAAAGGAATTACTCAACTATATTCAGGATATTATGTGAGGCAACAAGAAGCAATTCAAGCTAGAACTTTAAGCAGACGAAATGTTATTTCTTACTATCAGGAATTACACGAACACGCCAATATCAACTGAACGGTGAGAGAACTACATTTATCCGAAAGCCACAAAACTTTTCTTAACGTAACCCGATCTACAAGTATGTGTGTGCCGCACAGGCGCCTTCAAACATTCACACATATACCAACAATGAGAGTAGACAGCTAAATGCATGGAACACAGACGCATATATTATATAATCAATCAATTGCTCTTTATCACAAAGACACGATTAACCAGTGGGGCACCAATTGGACAAAATACTACAAAAAATACAAAACACAGCACACAAGAAAGGAAACCCTTTAATTAATACACATGTATATATATATATATATGTAGGTCTAAGGGCACATGCCTGTACACGGTGGCGGCTCGCGGTTTTGGCTTTTGCTGCATATACAGGGTGGGGCAAAAAGAAACACCCCTCTAGCGATATCTCAATAACTTCGTTAAAAAAATATATATATATAAATATTTTAAGGCTTTCTAGAGGATGAATTTTGACATCTAACCTCCAAATATGGTCGAAAAATATAAAGAAATAAAAAAGTTACAGCGTTTCTACCAAAAAAATCGAAAAACCAAATTAACAAAGCTTATTAAACAGGCATTCTTTTTATTGATTTGCGGCTCCGAAGGGGGCTGTTTGTTGATGCTGCCGATTCTATTTGAGTAGGTGTTCAGAGTGACCGTCATCTGTTCGAATGCGCTTTTGTAACCTCTTCCGGAATGCTAGTACAGCCAGATCGATAGCCTCTTGTGGCAAGTCTTCCCAGATTGTCTCCAGTACAGTCTTGAGTTCAGCCTTGTTGGTTAATTTTTGAGTTAACACTTTGTATCGCTCATGTATAGCACTTTGTACTGCTCAAGTATAGCGCCCAAGACGTGGTAGTCGAGAGGATTGAGGCCACATGAGTTTGGTGGCCACTCATCCTTCTTGACGAACTCCTGACTATGCTACTCGATCATTCTTGTGCTACTTCTATTTGAATATGCTTTGTTAATTTGGTTTCTTCGATATTTTTGTAGAAACACTGCAACTTCTTTATTTATTAATTTCTTTCAACCAAATTTTGAGGTTTGATGTCAAAATTCCTCCTCCAGAAAGCCTTACAATATTTAAATCAATTTTGAGTTTTGAGGAAGTTATTGAGATTTCGCGAGGGGGGTGTTTTTTTTGCCCCACCCTGTATATATACATTATACACATAGCATACTTTTGTCATAATCCCAATCCCAACCCTAAAAAGTAAAACATAATGGCAAATGACAAACTAATGAAATGTGTAAAATATATTACAAATGGCAATATAGCACACCGTACGTGATCCTGGAACGCGTAAATAAGACATCTGGCAGAATTCCAAGCCACACGGAATGAGACCACACTGTGAATATGATTTCTAAAACCGCAAAGCCTACAGGCTGATTGATATGATATTCCTCACATAGTGCACCAGATTTATCAGCTTCAGCTGCTAGCGCTAAGTAGAAATCCGCATCTATCAATCAACCCGTGTAATACAACTTATGAATATAATAACCGCCGCGCAGTAACCTATCCACTGCGTTGATATAAATTTCAGCAATATCTAAACTGTATAAAAAATGCAGCCACATTGTTTGTAAACGCAAAACAGTGTGACTTTAAATTCACAATTTATTCCTTAATTAATTTAAAGTAAATTTAAATCAACAACGCAATGTTGTGGATTTAAATTAACTTTAAAATTAATTAAACAATAAAGTGGTCAGTCATCACACTGCAGTCAAATTGTGCTTAGGCCCTACATCATCAAAGACAGTAGAAATTATTGGCACAAAAAACTGAGTATTCTGTAGCATAGTATTTAACAATTTAGTGCATTTCTCATATTCCTACAGCCTATAGGTGTCACCAGAGCCAGATCTAGCACAGAATGAAATATCTTTAGGATCATTCATGATATTAACTGAAATTATATTTTCACTTTTGACGGCTACTTAGTATTTACTGCATTAAACAGAATCCATCATGAGGCCATTCATACTTTCCAGTAATTTAGACAAGGATACCGCCTGCTGTTCCACAGCCAGCTATAGAATTATATAGATAGATCCACAACTGCAGTCCTGTACCAATAGTTTTTTCAATTTGGATAATTTATAACAGCAGAGTATTGTGTAAACATTTCCTTGAACCTCCACTAACAGATACTAAATCTAAATCACATTAAAGGGCCTATGCAAACCAAACCGCACACTTTAGTTTGTTTATTCCAAGTTGCCAGTTAACAGATTCCACTGGGTGAATATTGGTTAAATCTGCTCCGTCTGTCCTGCAACTAGGATAGGACTCGAACGCTCTTGGGTAGGTGCAGTAACCAATCGCAGTGAATTAAATCAGATTTCATTAGAGAAAGATACAGATAAATATAATTCTTACTTGATATATCGAAGATAATACTCAAGAATAGAGATACACTCAAATCTCACAAAAACGTTAAATATGACTTTAACTAGGAGTCTCAAATACAATTCTTTTAGAAATTAGAATTGAATTTAAAACTAAGTTGTATAAATATATGTAGGCCAATCTGCCTTCTACATTTGGCACAAAATTCAATAAATATTTGACCAATCAATTACATAAATTGTCTGAAAGCTAAAGGCTATTTAAAACCAAATTTAAAGTCAGATTTGCTCCCCGAGGGCTACATCAGTGACGAGAGAGCCCTGTGATTCGAAACATAGACCTATTGATCCGCAGTCCAGTCCTTAACCTTTACGCAACTGCTCAAAGTATCAGTATGTTAGCAGGCAAAAATTTGACAACCTTAAAACTACTACAAGTCCATGCCATAATAAAGATGAATAATTGAACCAAATTTCACTAAAAATTTATTGCAAAAAAATCATAAAAAAATAACAACAACTTTATCAGAATATGCTCAATTGTTGTCCTGGCAATCTTAAAAAGCAAGGAATTTGTCAACTCTTTGTAAAGCTTACTTTCCACTTCATTAGCCTATAGATACTTTCTATACAGTACTCATGAACATGTATTTTATAATTCTAAGATATAACCTGAATAATTATGAACTTTAATCTGCTGTTAAATTTCGAACATTGTTTTGAAGTAGGTGAAATTTATTGTAACAATTACAAAATTATTGAAGAAACTGACAGTTGCTTTAAACCTATTTTACATTTCTTCCTCATTGATTTTTGTTCATTGTAAACTAGCCACCAAGAATTGCTGTTAGAAAGAGATTATTGTATATTATTGTATACAGACCTGTCTATCCTATTCATACCGTAACAGTGATTCTTACAGAGTTGTCTAACCCTTTATGGTGTCTAATAATTTTTTTCAAAAGTAAAGTATTACCGTAATTGCATGCTCCAGAGTATAAATGAAGTATCTTGCTAAAAGCTGCAGCCAAATGACAGTCATGAGTCATGACTGAGTATTGAACTAACACCCACTGCCATTGCAACCAAGTGTTCTAAAGATTGATGCACTTGGTAACCAAGACTCTCTCATAATCTCATAATCAAGACTCTCTTCTCTCTCTCTCTCTCTCCAGTGCACTGCCAAATGGCAGGACCAAGGTACATATTCTGAAATACAGTATGAGCACTATCCCACTCACTAATGAGCACTCCATCGATCATCAA
Source organism: Enchytraeus norvegicus (assembly GCA_034695365.1). Classification (NCBI taxonomy): domain Eukaryota; kingdom Metazoa; phylum Annelida; class Clitellata; order Enchytraeida; family Enchytraeidae; genus Enchytraeus; species Enchytraeus norvegicus. The sequence goes on from JAQFZF010000327.1 coordinate 4,323, forward strand.
GTTGATCCTATCAAAAAGGCTATGCCTTTACCACACCTAAAATAATGTAACCTTGCTCTTGGGAACATAAGTCTGACTTTCGAGGTGGCTTCCCCAACGTTTCCTTCCTCAGAATGAAAAATATCTATCCATGAACCTTTAAACCTACATGAACCTATATGAGTCATGCAAACCTTATGAACCTGCTGTTCACTAGAATTACATGGACTGACAGCATACATGTGAAATGATTTATTCTGTATGACTAGTTTCTAGTTTTAACTTCAAATCGATATAATGGAAACTAATACTTTTAAAAACCACGATCATCTAAAATTTGCACATGTTTATACGTATAAATTATGTGTGTTAAGTAGATATATATTACAAAATTCTTTGTGCATATGTGTGCACCGTGCATGTATAATTATTTAATATTTATTTATTTATTTATAAATCTAAGAGATTGAGAAGCAATCTTGTTCTTACGATAATTATAACACTTTTACACTTCTTGTAGATCTCAGTTTTAAATTGCAGATTGCAATCATCATACGCATAGCATATGAATAGAGGCTTTTTTCAATTAGGTTCTGTATTGCAAAACTAGAATTTAAACAATCTCCAAGCATTCAATGTTCGGTGCACTCCAGTTAACGATATATATCTAGATAACTTAACCACTTGCAGAATGCAGGTAGTATATGCACCAATACAACTACATTTGCATGCAATTCGACACCAGTGCCGGCACCAGGTTTAACAAACTGGGGGGGCCGAGCACATTTCTGGGGGGGCCAGACTATGTAAAAGTCACTCACCGGAGAAAAAACTGAGGGGGGGGGCAAGAATGAAAACTGGGGGGCCCAGGTCCCCCCCTTGGCGCCGGGCCTGTTCAACACATTCAAACCCAGTGATTGAAGTGAATTATCATAGAAGAATGTTCAAGCAGCATAAAAAATGTTAAGGACCTACCTAGTTTTACTGGAAATAGCTTTTGATGAAATTCCATCATTAAGTGAATCTTGTCGTACAACAGCTGCTAGTTTATCCTTTTTCGTATCCACAGCAGGTCCATGCTTTGCTTCCGATATCCGCTGAGCCTTAGAATACATTTGAAGCTTATAAGACAGCAGTGCTACTTTAGTCGCCAAGCTATCCCTTTCCCTTCGAACTGCATCCAGCTCACTTTGCAGTGACTCAATACGTTCGGCTTGTTCGTGGATGAGCCGGTCTCGGTCACCAGGCTCGCAGCCGGCTGCTGCTCGGCGGTCGACGGAAGCTGCCGATGCGGAGACACCGGCCGTGCCTGGACGGGAAGATGGAGTGGGAAGGAGGGCCGTGGTCGTGCAGGCTGAAGGACCGGAGGAGTCCATCGTGCCGGGTAGTTGCTGCAGATCGATATCCTATGCTAATGCTGCTGTTGGTGGATCAATAATCGTATGCTAATGCTGCTGTTAGGCAGATCGATAATCCTAATTATGCTGCTGCTCTGCCACCATATAAATATAAACAAACCCGTCAGTCTAACTCACTGCCTCGCTTCAAATAGTCTGCCTTCACTTGTCGACACATCGTCATCATCGTTCAGTGATATGCAATCGTAACTTAACTTAACTTAACTTAATTATACTGGTATAGAAAGTTATTTCTAACTTGTAGTCACCAGTTTTCATCACTCACACAGATCTAACACAATCACTCAATGTCATACAAACAAATACAATATTAATACAATAAAATAATGCAATGAAACAAGTTCTATCCATTGATGATTCAGTCAGGAACAACACATTCAAGCACTGTATAAGAATACAACTTAACTATCCAGAGAAGTGAATTCACCTAATTACAAATAGTACATTAACAGATTTTTTATACAAATTTTATTTTATTATAATTTTTTTATTTTTTGCTCACTTGATCACTGTTTTTTTTTATTTTTTGCTCAATTGATTACTGTTTTTTTACTTTAGCTTTTTTTCTCACTTCTAATAGAATTCAATACAATTTCATCAATCATACAATACAATACTTAACTACGATCTTTTTCTAACATGAATTTATCAATTAAAAGGTTTACATCCATACATAGTTTACAATACATAGAAGGTCTTAACAAATAATAAATTGCAAAAGGTAATTTATTTAACTAAAATTTATTCAATCAGCGTGCAATGATATGATTGCGTCGTTTTGTAGTTGTTGTCCTTTCCACTATAAAGTGATTCTTACATGAATTGTCTAACCCTTATTGGTGTCTGAAATAAAGCAGTATTGAACTGAAACTGTAAAATTTTACATTATAATTTGACACTAACAATTTTCTTACTCTCAAATAAACGCAAAACTTAGCATTTAAGATGACACCAGTTTTTGCAGCGAAACGTTTTCCCTTTCTTTCTTATATTTTAGTAAAAAAAACCGTTAAAATACAGGTTGTTGCAATAGCCTAGTTCGAACAATGTCCACTGCTCATGCTCCGTCACCCCTCCGTGTTATCTAGGTCATAGGTCAGGTTGATTAAATCACTAGTCTTAGCATATAAATACATGGGAACAGCCCCATTTTTCTATTATTTCGACCAAATGCGGTGATTTCGTAAGTTATATTTAATAACATTTATTGGTACAGGTGTTTCAACTGTTTGCATATATGACTCCGTGGTTAAAGTGTGTTAAAGGTGTGTGAAACTCCTGAAAATATTTATTTTATGATAGAAACTGTATGTTAATCATTGAATAACATAAGACCATCTATATGACCATCAACCAAGCGTGCATAGCAACGGAACCACGGATCTCCAAGAATTACATGACTCGAACCAGTACATTGAGATGTACCTTGCAAGGGTATTTGCTGATTTAGTTATCAATTATGCTTATAGATTATAGAAGATCTCTTATAATTAAGTTTATCTTCCTATCAGTATTGGTAGACAAACCTCTTATTGAAATTCTGAGAGGCTCCGTGGTCTAATGGCAACACTACGACCACAGAATCATGAGGTCGCGGATTCAAATGCCCAGTCTTGGAGACCTTTTTAGTTACAAGCCTTCAGCAAGCTGCTTTCCCCATCCCTATTAAGCGGCAGTTGGCATACATCTACCAAGACACGCTTTGTGACGGCAACTATCTAGCCGAATTTGTAAACGAATTCCGGCTATCACTCCATTTGGCGAAATCAATAGCATACAGTATTAGTATTAGTGGTCAAATTATTCCATTGGTAAAGTCATTAATAGCTTATTTTATTGCAATCAGTAATGGCCAAACTTCCACTCCCAATGGACGCAGAAATTATTTATGTGCAATATTACGCAATAAATAAATAAACATTAATAGCTAAGAAAGTCATTTACACCGAGCCTGCAGAAACAGAGCTAAATTGACGAGGAATATTACTGGTGGGGATTTTGTCAATCCTTTCTTTCCAATAAAAGCCGACGAAGCGTAAGCGTGTAGCACGCCTGGAGTCGTCTCCAATAAATCTCCATCTAATAGCGCCAACGAATTTCTTCCGTCAACTTATCGTTTCCAGAAGAATGGCCCGTCATAAAGTAGCAAATGTAATAGCTTCTAGTTCTGGAAATAATATTTGAGAAGTGATGAATGCAGGTTCCTGCGTTGTGAACGTTTTAGACGTTCTCTTGAATTCGGAAAATAAATTAATCATAAAATATCACTAAACAACACTAATCGATAGACCTATCTTGTTGTTGTTGTTGTTGCTGGTCGCCCAGGATGCCAGCTGTGATGCTGACACCCTACATTCTCTCATTAGAAGGGTTAAAGGGCTCATCATTGAGCATCAGGCAGCAATGCCGCCTCACAGATTTTTGCTCCATAAATTTGGGTATGTAGGCCTACTGTTGAACCTGAATACAACAACCCCTTCGAGCACGACATAAGCCGCCATCCACCTGTATTGATCCCGCCGTTGGAGGCCCTCCCAAAAAATGGAGATAGGCTCCTGCTGTTGCAGGAGCAGGTATATATGATACAAATTGTAATCTAAGCTCCGCTTGATTAAAATTAGGTTTCAAAATCATTAATATCAATTAGGCTTCTGGTGACGCCTACCTCAACGTAAGATTGAGGCTTACAATTTAGTTATACGTCCGTCACTGATATGGTTGATATCAGATGATGAAGCGAATGTAGGCCTAAAACCCATATTATATTATATTCTATAAACTATTCTATAGCCAACATGTTGGTTTATGAACAAATCATCAAGGAGACATTACTGAGGAGGCTTGTAGAGGTGAAGCCAAATTGAACGTCAGTTTCGAGGCCTAACGGCTACAGCAGGTACTGGAGAGCCCTGTGATTGGAACCCTGAACCAATGGAACCCGAGTCGCACACCTAGCCGATGTGCTACCGGCCCAGCTAGACATTTAATCTACAAAACAAGTGCAAAATGTTCATTAATTATTGAATTACGATATCCACGTTGGTTAACCCTAGAACAAACACAGTAATAGTGTGACGGAGGAACGGTATTTGGAACTCTAAGTAGGGGTTTGGTTTACTGTTAGTCGTCTCTTGCAAACATGTGAAGTGTTTGGTCGGTTTACAGTTTCTCGGATCCAATATGTAGAATCCTTTATACGCACAATATTTCATATTCCATACAGGACTCAGAAATCCCACAGCTAGAATCAAATAACGTCCGGTCCGATAGCCTTAACCTTACCATCACACTTGACCGATCCTTTAAGCATTCCGCTTCAATATCCAAATCAGCGACGATTCTAGGCCGGGGGACGTGGCCTATCCACCCCATATTTCTTTTATCATATATTAGGCTATACATGGCCAGGATGTCTAAGTTTTAGTCTCATTCTCAGATGAGGTCATGTTGGCTACGGCAAACGTAAGAATATATCAATCAAACGCTGGACGTGTTTTGTAGAGGCCGACTAACGCACTCACTGGGGAAGGATAAGGAGGGAGACCCACTTGAGAAATAAAAATTGTCTTCGACTAAGTGCCATGGACCTCACGTTAGGCAGCGCACCGAGAAAGAGAGATAGTAAAAGAGAGAGAGAGTGAGTGAAAGAGAAACAGAGAGAGAAACAAAGAGAGAGAGAGAGAGATAATCTCAATGTAAGATAGGCCAAATGAGGTTGCCCTATTTGCCTCCCCCAGATGTTTGAAGAAGCTTTTCACCAGTACCGGACCACTGTAGCAGTTGCTAAAAGTATTATTTGTAGACAAATAGCCGAGTAATATATTACAAAGTTAATGAAGAAAATAAAGACAGGTTTGGTAGCTATTTGTAATCGAATTAGCTTCGGCCGTTATGGATTGGAACATTGCAGGTTCAATGCTTACAGTAATAAACTAGCAGATGTAGCCTTTATTTAATGTCATTATTTTGTCCTCTTGCAAATTTTTGCATTGGTCCAGAAAGTTGAAAATATGCAATGGTACTTTGTATTAAGGTTTTATATTATGATTGAGCGAATAAATCTAATAATAGATTGCAGCATTCCACCAAAAGGCTTTGTCCTTTCCACATCTATACTGATGGGTAAAAGTAAGACGGATGATATGGTAGTTTTCCAAGCCCTTTCTAGCATGTTTTCCCAGCAGCTTTACGTTAATCGAATCTTGCGAAGACACGTGCGGTTTTCAATTAATTATTCTCAAATTTAATATAGGACCTACATGTACCTTGGGAACATTGAATGCTCAGACTGTCAACAATGTCTCGGTTCATTCCTTACTATAACATATCATTTAAAATATAACAATACAATAGGGATTTAACGTCCATTTCATCATCTTACGACGATATCAGGGATATAGATTTACTAGGTCAGGAAGCATCAGATGATTCTATAAACAAATGACCATGTTCTATTTCTTTTTGTCCTCATCATCCTTCCTATAATTATTGTAAAAGCATAAAGCAATATCAGACCATGCTGAACACTTTGTACTTGCACAATGTTCACATTTGAACGTATCCTGTAATACTGTCGATCAATATCAACCTAACATAGAACTGATATTGATTGTAACTAATGGTGCGTATCGCTGTAATTGCTGCTGTTGCTATGTGGAATCGTGATACGCTTGCACCTGTACTCGGTATGAAAAGAAGGTGGCATTTAATCTATAGTTTGGGTATTTGTGTGTGTGTTTGTGTGTGTGTGTGTGTGTGTGCGTGTGAGTTTGTGTGTGTGCGTGAGTGTTTTTTCACTTATGAGTTATTATATAGTAACTGTATTCGTGTTGGTTGCGGAAACTTGAGAATGTGAACCACCATTGAGAACTGCGCGTGTTCGTAAAAGGCGATTAATGCAGATGCTGCAGTGAATGGAAGGTACCGACAATTTGTCCTTGATGTCGTCGTCAGATGATGAAACGGTCGTTAAATTCGCATTTATTGATTGAATTACAAAGTGGTCTGCGCCATGACTTATGTGCGCTAAATTTCTAACTAGCAGATGTCTTGATGCATCGCGTGTGGTTAGGATACTTTTTCTTCACTGATCATGAGAGCTTCGGAGTCCTAGTTAATGAACGCGCTATGCAAAAGTAATTATGACTGATTGATTGAAGATGTGTGTTTATGTTCAGGTTGAATAACTAACAGTTGGTAACACACTTCCCTGGTAAGAAGGAGATCGAGGATTCGGTACCCTACAGGTCCATCGCTGACAGTATTTCTGGAATTGGACTTTACTACCGCAATGTTTAATATAACCACAGTTTGCTGACAGAATTCTAGAATGATTTACTGAACCATGAAGTTTTGTTTACATTCATCCGTATGCATCCGTACTGCTTTACTTGTAGTACAGATTTTCAATGGTATTTGAGATTTGCAATATTGCCACCCATTCAAAAACAAACCATATCAAATATATACAATATTGCAAATCTGTACTACATTCCGAATAAATTATCGGTAGAACCCTCAAGCCAATGAATAAAATGTCAGCTTTACCATTATAGTGAGAGTAAAACTGTCCAATACATCGTTGCAATAATGGCCAGCAACGAGTGCCCAGAGCTAATAATAAAATTCCGATAAGTCGCTATTTTCTAACTAGTGATATTCTCATATATTCGATTTTCAATAGATAATAATTATGCGATGATGCGCAGTCCCCTCTAGAAAAGTTTAAAACAATAAGATACAAAATATTTATATTAATTAATAATGAATCTTTCTGCTTAAGTTAAAGATATAAAGAACACGTTAATATATAGTGTAATTGGCTTAATAAAAGATAATATTTGGCTTAAGTAGAGCAAAATTTTTAATGGTCATATTCTCCGGTAGGTCCTAGGCCTATTCCTGTTTATAAGTTATTATAAGTAACCTAAATTAAGCTATAATAATTATAATTAATAAAAACTCAATAACTTATAGGTGAACACATGTTGACTAGTCTAGTTACTCTTGGTATTATATAAAGGTTAAAACCGAATTTAACGTCAGGTTCGCCGCCCAAGGGCTACAGCAGTGACGGAAGAGCCCTGGGATTCGAACCGTAGACCTATTGATCCGCAGTAGGCCTATAGAATAAATATATAGAAAATATTTCACGAAGCTATTGCGGAAGAAGCTGGATAACTGTTAAAAATAGAAAAATGCCAAAAGGAGTAAAAATTCCTCCTCCTTGGGATCTCCTTCAATCAGACAATCATGCCTAGCCGGTAAACATGTAATTTCACTTATCAAACACATATAAGTCTAATGCAACTTTTGTTGTTGATACATACAGCCCTCCTCTAATCCATTATAGCTCTTTTATAAATTGGCTTTAACTGAATCAGTTTCTGGTCAAACATTAAATCCTATATTTAACACTGATACTCCTCTCAAACAATATTAGGCCTAATCACCGTAACTTTGAGGGGATGGATTGTGCTTGCAGCCAGGATTGCAATGCATTCAGTGGCGGATCTATGATTTTTTGAGGGGGGGGTGGAACTACATTTATTTTTTAAAGGAGGGGTCAAGCAAAAAAATGAGGGGGGGGAGCAGGTAAAATCGAGGGGGGCCAAAAACGGCAAACAATGCGGATTTGATGCACAATTAAAAAAATTTGTCTATTTTTTACATTCAATTTTTTTTCTTGGCCCCCCACTGCTCGAGGGGGGACATGGCCCCGGCCCCTCTAAATCCGCGCCTGATTGCATTGATTTAAATAGGACTGAGAGCTTAAAAACATTCGCTCTGCCCCTGTGTGCGAGGCCATGAGTAGAGACCTGTGAGACAATGAGACGCTAATTATCTAGTTATGGCACAGCAAATATAAACCCAAAAAAACACGCACATATTTTTATCTCGATACTTTCAAGGTTTTACTATAGATTCCTATCGTCTCTGTTTGCCTCAGATAGACAAACTTTAATTCCTGCCCTCATTTAGCACTATCATGCAGTTTTGTCTGGTGGGATTCGATAAGATATTTATAACGTAGTTCATCATTGTCTTCACTTAAAACTTTCCAGGAATGAGAGACTTGATGGATGAAGGCATCGGATGACAAATTGCATCCTCTATCCGCTCATGATATGTTTTATAAAACCTGAAAGAAAATAATTTTAATTTCTTGCACGGGCGTGAACTTAGGAAATGGGGACGAGGGGGGGGGGGGAAGGGGGGCCGGACCTCCGCCCCTTCCCACAAGTTTAAGGTGAGAGGGTAAGAATATCTTTTGATACCCCCTCCAAATAGGCTTTTTAAATCTAAGAAACGAGAGGCGAGATTGTTAAAATAAATCGTAAACGCTGTTTATTATCACTATACTATAGAATAGATGCAGAAAAGAGTTGTAATCCGAGATGGGATCGATATAAATGATATGATGGACTGCATTAGATTCGAACCTACGACTCGACGTGTGTGGCCAATTACTTTAGCCTTTCCGCCACATAAATCTCACGATCAGTTGTTGTAGTCGTATAGTAAATCAGGAACAGAGGACGAGGAGCCCGCTGCTGCTGCTGGAATTCTATTAGTTGCCTAATTGAAAGACGTCAGTTGTATTATAGGAAACAGCGTAGAGGTGGGACGAGAGAGAGACAGAGGGACAGAGACAGAGAGACAGAGACAGAGACACAGACAGAGAGAGAGACAGGCAGAGAGACAGAGAGAGAGACAGATAGAGATAGAATGAATCTGAGAGATTCAGGAAAGCAAATAGGGAGAGGTAGAAATTGAAAGAATACAAGTGAGGGAAAGGAATATAAAGCTACAGAGAGCGCGAGAGAAAGTCGGGAGAGATACACAGAGAGATAGAGTTGTTGGGTTGAACAGATACATGGACAGAGTCACAGAAGAGATCTGATGGAGACATTGACAGGAGAGAAGAGGTACAGTTATATAGAAAGTGATAAATAGAACTAGACGAAGAAGAAGAAGAAGAAGAAGAATGAGAAGAAGAAAAAGGAGAAGGAGAAGGAGAAGAAGAACAAGATGAAGAGAAACAGAGTCAGAGATTGATAATGGAGAGCAGATAAAGATATAGAGGTTGGAAGATAGGTTATGTCAGATATGTGATTCGACTATTAAGTTGATACCTTTTCTCAAGAGAGAAAAAAGTGACGGATCCATCTTCGACACTGTTCCACCATTATATCATCTGGAGTAAGCTTAAAACTCATTTCTTTAATCCTTAGATATTATTACTGTATATATTGGCCTAATCGATGCCATAAATATATGGATTTGCACCGTGCTGAGACATTTTATTTTCAAGAATGTGTTATCTATAGCTGCGTTTGTGTGAACCAGCTAGTGTTACTGTTAAGTATGCTGTCGTTTACGTCCCTTATATCGGTCTCAGGTGATGGGCCGGTGTTGTGTATGGAATTAACCCCCCTATCGTACTGAATTAACCCCCGGTTAATTTATTCTAGAATATAATAACCCACTACTGTATGGAAATAACCCCCAGCCTATGAAACAGATTAACCCCCGATTATAAAATAACCCCTATGCTAAATCCTCATTGTATGATGCATTATTTTGTGGTTTGACATCTCAAATCACGTCAATTAATTATACAAAATATTATATAGCATTTGTTTTTCCAAAACTGTACCACAATTGCAAATTTGTAACAATTACTTGATAGCTTTACTGACTGGGAGTTAGAATATTCTAACACCCCGGTTAGAATATTCTAACTCCCCTATACGCTGTATAAAACTCTTTAGTCTTATTTGATACTTGGAATATATTTCCACAGTCCTTTCCTGGTTTCGATATTCCCGTTATGTTACATTACATCATTATAAGCTATTAGAGTATATAACGTGAATATCGACATGAACTAATACATAAATTTGCGTATGATTTTAACCCCCATGGGGGTTAAATTATTTCGGTTGGGGGTAAGAATATATAAACCAGGGGTTACTTTGTTTCGGAATATTTTAACCCCCCGGGTAAAATATTCTAACCGGGGGGTTAGAATATTCTAACCGGGGGGTTAAAACCTGGGGGGTTAAAATATTCTGCTTCACCGGCGTTCAAAGTTTCGAAGGACTAAATTCACAGACGAGGCTCGTCACTGATGAAGCCTTCAGAAGGTTAAGAAGAAAAAGATTACTTTGTAAAATCATATAATACAACGTGTTGGAAAACTACCGAGATTGTTTTTTATTTTCTGCAAAAATTAATGTTTCCATTGATATTTGGCATGCATCAACAGGGGTGGGTCTAATTGTAATGTATTTTGAACATGTCAAGAGAATTAGACTCATAATCACTGAGATATTGCGACATTTTGACACTGAGGCATTTTGTGCGAGGCTCCTAGTAAGGTCTTTATTCCCAACATGAACAGGACAGCATCATGATATACTAAAGCATGCACAGTATGCCTATTGTATAATATGCTGTTTTTTCTTCTTATATTGTTTGCACGTGACAACCGCACATGTTTTGACCCATAACATATTCGACTGGAGTCAATTCTCTTTTTTACTCCAATCCATTCCTGATTTTCTATCACTGCCTTTTAGATGGCGCGCAATGACAGCCAGCGCAGATATTCGAATAATCGTTCTGACAGCCTGTTTTTTAATTTTCTTGTCGACTGACCTGGGTTTCGATCCTTGGTTACTTGCTTCTAGGCGAACACTCTACCGATGTCGCTAACAAATACGGTATAATGATGCTGTTCTACATGTCCATATTGGGAATCAAGACCTTACTAGGAGCCACGCACAGAAAGAAATATCTGAGTGATTATGCGTCAAATGTCTTCAAATTTTCGAAATAAATTACAAATAGGCCTCTGTTGATGCCTGCCGAATATAATAGGAAACACTGTATTACTTTTGTAGAAATCAAGACATAAAGTGATCTCGGTTGTTTTACAACACAGTGTAGTTAATAAAATATTAATAAAAAATTAATCGTTAACATGAATACAGTGTAGCCTAGGCCTACATTTGAGGATCAACTAGCATAAATCTTAAAAGCGTAATTCATTTTCTGCATAAATTTTCTTTTAAACAGTCAATTTCACTTTGCTGTATCAGCATATTTTGCATACTTGCTGTATTTGCATACTTGCTGTATTTGCATACTTGCTGTATTTGCATACTTGCTGAATTAGATTAATTTAACTTTTCTGTCTCTAAATTTGGGAGCCATTTGAAAGAAGTCCATTTCGTGACGGTGCTTGCGCATTAGGCCAATACTAGGCCAATCACGGGGGGGTGAATATGTACCAAACAGCCAATTGTAGCTGCTAATATAACCGGGGGTGGGATCCGTAGCACTGGTTTCATTGCCCACGATTGGAGAATTATCTTCACGCAGGATTTCCTGATAGATTGATCAGTAGGCCTCCATGGAGTAGTAATGGAGTAGATGGTCCACGATTCATTCCGGTCTTAATGAATCGTTTTTGTTATAAAACCCACAGGACTATTTGCACCCAGGGGAAACAGTAATGGAGTAATGATTGTCAGAAGAAAATCTCTGTTACATGTTTTCAAAAGAGGATAAAAACCTGGATTTTTCGATTTTTCGATTTCGAGATTGGCGCACTGACGCTACTGTGGCATTATCGCACAGAGCGGTGATTAATAAATGTAGTTTTAATCATTTTAATCATATATCATCAGTCAGATTTTAATCAGATAGGTGCATTTACGTAAAAATGAGAAAGTTAAGTTTAACGTCTGTTTCCGTATCGCAGCATACTGTCAGAGACGGATTCGGCTGGAAATCGAACTCGTGACATCCTGTTTTTCGAGCAAACGTGCTACCTAATACATTATCCAACCGGGACGAAGAAGGACGTAAGAAGGCATCTGATTGGATGTTAATGTAATTATGTTGGTTGGTTAGTGCTGTCAAATCTGATTGATCGTATTTTAGTTTCGAGTTTATAAATTATAAAACATTAACAAGTAATTCGACTTCACGTATTTTAAGAGCCATGGGAGGGGCATGCTATTAATTCAAGGTAAAAATAAAATAGAAACTAAGAAAAGGCACACTTTGTAAACAGATCCGTCTGTCATCTGTCGAATACATGAATAGTAAAAAAGGTCGTATTTGAATAATATTGTGGAAGTGAGGAGGACAGAGAATAGAGAACGATGGAGAAACATAATCGCCAATCGTCATTATTTAAGGAAATAACTAAATAAAATATCACAACGACCAATCCTGTTAATAAAACATCCGTGGAGCATCCTAGACTTCATGAAATAGATTGCTCAAGATAATCCTTGGGAAGAGCATAGACATGCCTGAAAGGATCTGATTGATTGGATGATAGTAAATCCATTTGGACGATGTATCGGCTGTCGTTGAATAGAGTGGACCTAATTAGTTGGATAGGGTCAGTAGGGGAGTGACCGGAGATGTGGAGAAAACGATATGTTTAAATTAAAATGGTGCATAATTCTTGGACTTAATATACTTGCTTTGTAAGCAGGAGGCCGTTGGTTCGGGATCCATCCGACTTCGACATAAATGCTGTCTTTGTATATAATATAGGTTAATTGCGTATATGTGACAGCTGTATTATTGTACTGTCTAGAGGGGTCTTGCCACATCAATTGTGGCATTTGGAAGATCAGGCTGTCCTACCCTCCACTGTTAAACAGCATTACTGAAACTTAGTTAAGAGTGCGCTATATAAAAACTGCTACTTTATTGCTTGAAACTACAAAACAACAGAAGCTAAGAAAGGAAATATTGTAAACATATGAGGTTGTCACATTTGAAAATAAAGGCATTAAATAGCATTTATTCACCGTCAGCCACACGAATGAAGCATTTGCAGTAATTGTCAGTAGGATAACTGCAATTGTAGAGCTGTCCGTAGGATAATATAACAAACACAAAGCTACGCACTCAATACGTAGCTATCAATACGTCTCTGTATTCTGTAGACATAGTCTAGAAACTCTGGAAGCGTTTGCATTGTTTTACCAACTGAATTCGACGCCATTAAAATCATTGAATGGCGGCTTTCGTAAACAAGTTTTCAGTCAATGATAATGCCTGGTATGCTTGAGCACGATACGAAATTGTAATACGCTTGAAAAGTTTAGAATAAATCGACGACACTGTTTTTATGTATTAATTTTGCTAATTTTGATGCTTTAAATAGATAGCCTTCTATGTGTCTTTAATAATTAGACTAATATTGAGTCTTCGAAAATGTCTCTATAACTCTCCTTCAAACGCCCATGATTCGTCGCTTCTCCAAACTTACAATCATATATTCAATATGTCAATCAATCAAACTTCAAGAGCTAATGGAATTTGAAAAAGAATCTACCTTTTTTTCGTGATAGAGAGAATAATAACACACGATAAACTGAAAATAGCATAATGTAATCATGCCCATAATTAGGTTATCAGATGAATGTAGATTGTAGAACATGCACATTGCACAAAACACATGCAGCAGCAGAGTAACACACTTGCCATTAAAGATTAGACCTGCAAAAGATTCCTTGTTGACTTTCAAGGCTTCCTTAAAGAGCGCATCGGTGTGCGACAGGCATTTCTGACAGCATAAGCTCGCCTATAACTATAGGACGATTCACTAGTATAATTACTGAGAGCATTAGCTCTCGTTTAATTACGCTCACTCGATATTATATCAGCTAAAACAGATTATCCGACGTAATGAGTTTTCTTAGCAGCAGCTAAAGTTGGCTTAGGGCTTCGAGGAGGCCCGTTAGGCAATGTAGAAAAATTTATATATAAATAAATCTAAAATAATTATAATAAAAATATATGTTAGACTTTCGCTTCTTATCTAAGGATAATGTCAGGGACGTTTTAATGGGATTATTTTTTACTGTTCAAAAGTATCTTATAACGTCGACTAACGTAGGCCTAGATATTGGGATCGCCAAATATAAACCTTCATAACTCTCTTTCAGTATTGTACTATATATCCAGTGCTCTGCCAGGTAGCAAATCAAGGGGAGAAATCCGAGACAGGCTGCTTTCTCGCTCGTTTATCAGCACACCATCAAACGATCCACTTAGTTAGTCTCATCACTTAGTTAGT
>JAQFZF010000328.1:0-18819 GCA_034695365.1 Enchytraeus norvegicus
TAGTTAACATGTTATTTGAAATTAAGCTGTGAATCAATATAGATACCAAGGAATTTTGTACAGTAAAGCCTATTTATATTTTTGCCTTCTTAGACATCTACTTAAGTAAGTAGATGTCTGCTAAATGTCCTTTGTGACAAACAGAACCATCATGGGGATCAACTGCCAAGACACTCTGTACATCTGCCTTAGCGCTAAGCTATTCCGTATCGGAATACTGCGCTTCCACTTGGAGTCGATCTTCACATGTCAATCTGGTAGATGGAGCACAACACTATGCACTTGATTTCAGGGACCATTAAGTCAACCCCAATCCTTGTCTCACAGTTGTGTATAGCCCCGACAGCCTATTATACAACTCCACTTCAATAATCAATATAGTTAACTTTTACAGCAGTGTCATCTGGTCAAATTATTATGCTATAAACACATGCCGTAAACTAGGGCTACTTTAAACATTTTTTCGTTGTAAAACTGATTACTCAGTCATTTTTGTTGTTATTCCTGTAGTTTTATGTTAGTATTTAGGGGACAGGTGATGGTTATACACTGTCAAACTATCATTAGTAAAAAAATATTTTGTATGTTTTTTAAAAATTATGTCACTGTTCAAAGTAACCCTCTAGGTCGGGCTACTTTGAACAATGTTGATATCTTGTAATTGTTCAATGTACCACTCACCATTGAGTTACTTTCAACACCCAGGGAGTTAACAAAATAATATGACATATTCATGCATACAAATAAATCAAATTAATGCAATTTTACTGAAATCGAACGGTATTGGAGCATATTTTGCTAATTCCGTACAAACTGTCACATAAGCTAATCAAGAGTCGTAAGGGACTGATAAAACTTATTTTAAAAATGAAAAAATTATTATAATAAAAATTACTATAAAGATGTATTTAAAAAATCCAAATTTCTATATAAAAAAATTAAACTTAATATTAAAAATGCACATTTTTTTATAACAGTAATTTAAACAATTATACTGATAAAAAAATGGAAACTGATAGAGGAAATACATGTAGTTATACGCTATTACTATTATTATACGATATGTTATTTGCGCAATCTTCACACTAACAACTAACCGAGACCACTTTAAAAAATCTTATCCCAAAACCTGTCCATTATCCAGCCTCAATTGTATCCCTAACACTACGGTGTGTTCTAACAAAATCGATGTCATTTTTAGGGTCATAAATGATTCCGTAAATTGTTCTAAGTATAGCAGTAGGGCTACTTTGACACTGTTCAAACTAGCCCTTCAAATACGTATTTTATGCCTATTTTCACAAAAATATTTTTTACTCAAAAACTTCACATATTACATAAACTGCTTCTGGGTTCCTAAATGGTAGGTGAAATAGCCACAAGAAAATGTATGACTTACGGTAGAACCTATTTTCTACCGGTTTGCAGAGCAAAAGTTTACCAGTTAAAAATAAACATGGCTTTCCTTGGTATACTTTATTTTAGCCTGGTACCCAGCCTTCGAAAATAAATCAAAGATTTTTGTTTTCAAAATTTACCCAAATGAAGTATACATATGAAAAAAATTATATCATCATCTAAAATTAACGGTAGTGTAAAATATTTGACTTGGAAACACTTTGTTTTCTAGATTTTGTTGAAAGTAACCCTGCGGCTCAAAGTAGTCCTACTACCGGTGTGAAGTTGATTATAAGACTATGGCGAGCATGACTTTTCGAAGCGCTCGAACTGATCGACGTTCGGTTTTTTTTGCGGTATCGAGTCTTGCTTGAGAACAATTTATTTGTCTTATATTTTTATTTTTGCATTACATAGGGTTTGGGGAGGAGTTGGGGAAGGGTGCGACTAATTTCCATTAAACAAATTAAACTATTTTTGCCGTTTTCAATGTTTTTAATACTTTTTCAATTTTAAAGTGGAGGTTTGTAGGTTAACCTGCAAGTGTCCGAAAAGGTGAAAATGTGAAAAGGTGAAATGGTGAAAAGGTCAAGTTTCTGAGCAACCTATCCATGGTCACGATGCAATTACTGTTCTGATTCTATCTCTTACGTAGGCTTACTTCGGAGTGCGCATATTCAATCTGTTATCGAGGATATTACTTTGAATACAATTTTATATGAACTTGTATATTCCGTCTCCCATGTCGTCGTCAGATGACGAAACTATCGTGAAATAGGTTCTGATTTTTTTATGTTATCCGACGCGTTTTGCCTTGAGTGAAATAAATCAATCTGTTTAGCGTCCGTTTCATCTTCTCAAGACGAGACTATAACCGGAATACACAAGTGGCTGTGTAGCGCGGAAAGCCGCGGGTTTTGTTCCCAGAGGAATCAATTCTCAAATAAAGAAGCTATCGGAGACGGAAGCTACTAAGAAGGCGGTCTTCTGCAAAACAGGCAGTGATGAGCACTGAACTATTTATGAGTAGTTAGACTTTAACTACTTTCAAAACTACTTTTGAGTAGTTAAAGATTTAACTTTTATTATTTTTATTATTTCTTTGTTAATACCCTTGGTGGTAAACGACCCTGGGGTAAAAAATATGATAACATTGATTTTAATATGTATAAAATAAGTATAGATTAAAAAAAGCATTTAAAATGAATCTATTGTACTCTGGAATGTCATGTCGCTGAAAGTGCCGCGGAAGCATATGGCCACATCATTATTATTTATTATTCTTATTTTACTATTTTATAAGTATTTTACTATTTTCTTAACTGAGTAGTGAAAGATTTTGGGCTTAACTACTTTTCAGGAGTTGGAATAGTTAACTACTTTTCAACTACTTTCTATTTCTTGGCGCTTGTAAAAGCACTTCATCGACGCACTGGGGCTTGGGGGAGGGGGGGGGGGCGGGGGCAGAGTTGAGCAATGGTAGAGTGTGTGTCTCAAAATAAAGTTGTTAACCCATTTCTTTAATATCAACTTATAATTATATACACGGCTTGGTTAGTGACAACAGAGGAACTTTACTCTTTCGTGTTTGTCTGTTCCTTTTGACTTACTTATTTTATTTGCTACAATATTTATGAATGACGTTTTTCATAATCAATTTCAATTATTTTATTCCCTCTTCTGTTTAATTAAGTTTGCACGATTGTTCCTTCTGACTTGTGTGTTTGTATGCAATGCCATTGTAACTTCTGTTTGATGCAATTCGATATTAAATAAAGGAATAAAGAGAAAAATGGATCCGTGATCGATTTCCATTTCAGTAGATTAGAGAAATAGTAATCTCAGGGTGCCTGGTCGTTTATTGTAATATATGCACACTTGCTGCATGGTGCGCCATCTACAGCAAAGGAACGATTAATCATTGAGTTCTAGAACTATTACTAAACATAAAAACCTTAGAGAGGTGGTATGTGCGTACGTGACAATATACGGAACCATAGAACTTAATTATAATATCTTCTCAGCTGTCAGCCGTTTTAGCTAGCCTACTAGACGAAATATATATTCCGGGAAATCGATGGTAAAAATATCCAGGTTCATATTTCAAACTCTTATTTTTCAATTCAGGTACCTCGCTATAAAATTGATTGCATTTGGCTATTTTAATTAATTTTAGATAGTTTGACATATATGTGTCTCGTCAATAATTAATCACAGTTCAACATTCGTATCGATGCGCACTCTATCAATATTTTGCCAATAATAAAGCACTAAGAACATTGCAAGATCAATCCATGTTTTGCAATGTGATGTAACTTTATGCCAAATTTAATACTTTGCCCCTGCATCGCATGCATGAATTTTGTTTGGGTAAGCGTATTTATAAATGTTTGAATAGCGTTTATCCTTCATCTAATGTAATGAGTACTTATTTAATCTTAATGAAGCAAGTCACTCGTATGACACAAGACTCTGGAACAAACTTTCTATATGCCAAATCAGATTTAACCTTCTTCAATCATATGTGTTTAACAGCTGCCGCATCTGGAATAATATTCCAATATTAATTCGTAATGCTAATAGTCTATATTCATTTTCAAATTTATATCACTCTCATTTACTTTTAACTTGTTAAGCATTTAGCCTTAATATCCGCTTATCCTATATGAATATTTAAGTATTTGTTGTCTATTTCATACTTGTTCATTTGACTATTTCAACATAATTTTATTTCGTTCACAATGAATCTAAGCATAGGATGCATGTTTTAATTTATTATTTTAGGCTACTATCACTTATTATTCTTATGATTTACTTACTCTGTATTTTTTATATTTATGTTTTGGGCAGTCAGCTAGATAGGGTATCTCATACCCTCCCTGATGGCCTTTTGATTTTTGCCTGCATGCTGGTTTGTTTGTAATGCTCTGCCTGTTTGTGGTTTGTAGTATTTTCTCATCTGTATGTCAGTGTGAATATCATTCAATAAACATAGTTCTCTCTCTATTTCATCAAATTCTTAAAGGTCTTAGGTGAGCATTTTGAAAAACTTAAAAATATGATAGGCCCTAGGTCAGACGAATCGGATGGGCTTACAGAAAAGGTCTAACTTCAGTCACATGATTGATTATATTCACGCTGCAATTCCAACACAATAGCCTATACAGTCTCGGTCAACAACGAGTATATCATTGATCAAACCAATAAGTTGATTTTATCACAAACGTTGTTACAGTCCACAATAGCTTTGCCTTTACCACAGCCAACATGATGTATTCAAGAGAAGCAAGGGTAGGGCCTATCTAATGTGTTTTTTCATTGTTTTCCTAAGTGGCCTTCTTGGAGACAGGGGCAACTGTCGATTGGTCTATTCTCAAGTATTTCAGTGCCAAAACGAGATACATGGGTTATTATAAAGATGTTGTTTAGTTAGCTTAATCTGTATTAATGATTTTAAAATAAATATTAGTATGTGTTGTTTATTATTCTATTGCATTTTCAAAGGAATCAACCAGTGCCGATTCTAGGTCAAAAGTTCTGAGGGGGGGTGACTACGAGGGGCTGAGCCCCCGGCTCGGGGTCGGTTACCACCGGGGAAGCGCGTAAAGCGCGGTCGGTCACCACCGTGGTAGTGCGTAAAAGGAGAGCTAGCAATGAAAGTGCAAATAAGAATCAATTTTTCTATTCTGAATATTAGCCTACAGTTTCGCACACAATGCCGTTTCTTTAACAAATGGTTTGGTATAATGGGAGAGAATGGTAGGCCTATAGGGTTTAGCAAAGAAAGTTTAGTATAGCGAAGAAATTCATGCTCCTTTGATGTTTAGCTAATAAAAGGTGTGTGAAACGTTATTACTCTAGAGATCGAACTAATCCATAACTATCCCAAAATTTATCAATTTTTAGTCCTCCATAGCCTTTCAAAAATCTGGGGGGGGGCTAACTGAAAGTTTGGGGGGAGGGGCTAAGCTCCCCTAACTCCCCCCCCCCCTGGAACCGGCACTGGAATCAACTATACCTTTGGAAGTAGGCCCTATTTTTTGAAGATAAGTTATATTTTATTATCTACGATTCGTCTCATGAATGTTGTTTAGTAGATGGTACGAGTGTTGTATAAAGGTATTTAAAAATTCTGTCAACCAGCAACTTTCTGCTCATCAGTAATAATATAACGGCTGAATAGTCAATCGCCCTGTCGCGAAATGAAACGTAGAATTTGTAAAAGTTTTGAAAACAGAATTTACAAAAAAGTGTTATTCGATCTAGAGTGAATTTGGAGACACAATGTGGGCTTATCATAGTCTTATCAACTTGTTGCTAACTACTTTCGAGTATTTAAACTACATGTATTCCGGAAGTTAACTATTGTTGAGTAGTTAAACTACTCAACTAACTACAAATTACTTTTGAATAGTTAAACTACGTAGTTAACTACTTAGTAGTTAACTACTACGTAGTAGTTTACTACTTCTGAGTAGTTAAACTACTGTCTAATTACTAACTACTTTTGAGTCGTTAAATTACGTAGTTGATTACTAAGCCTAGTAGTTAACTGCTGCTCATCGCTGCAAACAGGCAGCATGCTCCCAACTAGGCCATCCAACCGATATTATCCATTGTAAAAAGTCCCCAGTCGGTACTCTGTGTAACAAAAAACACTCGGTACGGCTAGGGTTAACAAGGCTTTGATAAGTTGTCCCATACATAAACGTAATAGTTTGTAATAACCTAGTAAATAATAAAAAATAATTTGTAGGAATTATCCTGTATCGTACAATTTCATTATTTATTTATAATGCCAACCCCGTCTCCATCCCCATTAGGGTGGAGTGAAAAATCAAAAGTGGTCAAATTTCTTACGGGCAGTGTGGGAAAGTTGTCACTATGTATTAGAAGTAATGTGGCAAAATCTTAGCGAAATCGTGAATGGTCTTCAGTCTCCCCAACGACGCCAAAGGTTGGGGGGGGGGAGGAGGGGGTGAGGGTCAAAACGCCAGAGTTGGGATTTTTTCGTTTTTTCTCATATTTGAGTTGAAATTTGTATGGTTTGCCTTACCGTTGTCAAATTAATAAAAGAAGAATTTCTACTCGACTTTTACTTTCTAAAGATATTGCCAAATTTCTCTAGTAGAAATACTTACTGAGCAGCAGTCCAGCAAAAATCGACAAATAACACCATTATTAATAGAGGAACAAGCATTTTAGCACTTTATGTTCATATCAAGTTTTCTATGCTAATCAGTGTTTCTCGCAGATTCAACAACAAATGCCAAACTAAATCATTATTATTGGCTTGAATGTTTAAAATCTAATATTATTTACTTAGTTAAAGAATATATATTGTCAATTGACCTAATTATGTGCAGACAAACATAATAGACCTAGGGCATGTCAGGTATTAATGACTGCATAAATTATGCTGCAGTGTAATAATTTGTCTAGTACCCAATAAACTGTTAGGCACAGTCCATTTCCTTATGCACTCTTTAGGTTTTACTAATCTACAATTTACAAAAATAAAATCATATCACTTGTGGAATTCTTCTATTTACTTGAAATTGTAAGATTTAGCTCTAAGGTTGCATGACTTTGTGCTAGGAGTTGCTTATTCTAACATTGATGCTGAAGGCATCCTTGTTATAACTTCTTTACTATTTGGTACTCTCCATTTCTCAACTTTAAACATGTTATTTCTCCACACTAAACTAATTTTTATTTTATTTTTTAAAGATAATTTCAGTTTAAAAATAAACCGAATGCTAGGGTGCAATGGTAGGCAATCGGGTACGGAGACTGAAGAATGAGGCAGATGTCAAATATAAAAAATAACTAGAAAGATCCAGGTGTAGCCCAACTGATATATGTCAAAATGTTATTGCAAGAATTTGCAGGAATTTTGTTAAATCATCGTTGCCTCACATTAACGTTTATGTATATGCTCACGTATCTGAAGATGCACATTTTCGCCGTGTACGTTCAGCATTCTGTCCAATCTGTAGTCCATTAAATGTCTTAGTTTGCATCACATACTTGTCTTGACAATCATTGATAATGTGGATCATACGCTTACGTGAGACAACGGGACTTGATGATTTGCACCAAATTGTTGCAAACTTGTGGAAACATTTTGAGAAATTTCAGTTCAACCTGCATTTTGGTGTTATTTTCGAACACTAACTTTTACTATTTTAGCAAATAATATCTGATCGTTTTTGGGTTTGTTGGCAAAACATTATCCGACAGTTCTTGGACCATTCCAAAAACAGGGCAAGTGGCAACTGTCCCATTCTTCAGTCTCCGTGCCAACTTGCTTGCAACATAGCAATCAGTTTGTTTTCAAACTGAATATATTTGAATCAGAAAATAAAATATTAGTTGCTTGTGGACAAATAACATGTTTAAATCTGAGAAATTGAAAATACTAAAGTGTAAAGATGTAATGATAAGGATGCCATTTAGCATCAAAGTTAGAATAATTAATCAGCTCCTACCATATGCCACAATAACGCTAAATCTTACAATTTTAATTTAACAGAAGAATAATTCCACAAGTGAAATTTAGTTTTTGCAAATTGTAGATTAGTAACATCTAAACAGTAGGCTAAACAAAAAATGGAGTGTGCCTAACAGTTTATTGGGTAGGCCAACTGACAAATTATTACTGTGCAGCAGATCCAATTATTTTTATTTGACATGGCCTATGCCTATTATGTTTTTCTGCACAATGTATTTATAGGCAATAGGCCTAATATTGTATAATTATTGGCAATAAATATTATTTAACTAAGTAAATAATATTAGATTTTAAACATTCAAGCCAATAATAATGATTTAGTTTGGTATTTGTTGTTGAATCTGCAAGAAACACTGATTAGCATAGAAAACTTGATAAGAACATAATTTTATAAGTGCTGCATGTTTTTTTGCTCTATTAATAATGGTGTTATTTGTCGATTTTGCAGGACTGCTGCTCTGTAATTATTTGAACTAGAGAAATTTGGCAAATATCTTTAAAAAGTAAAAGTCGAGTAGAACAAAATGTTTCTTTTAGTAATTTGACAACGATAAGGCAAAACATAACTATGTCAACAAAGATATGAAAAAACTCATAAAACGACTTTGATGTTCTGACCCCCCAACATTTGGCGTCGTTGGGGAGACTCAAGACCATTCACGATTTCGCTAAGATTTTGCCACATTACTTCTAACATATAGTGACAACTTTCCCACACTACCCGTAATAAATTTGACCACCTTTGATTTTTCACCATTGGGATCACTCCACCCTAATCCCCATCCCCATCCCTAAAAAATTAAGTGCAAAGGAATAGGCCATTACTAAATAATAATATGTGCACAATAGGGTGGTCCTTGTTTTTCAATTTAAAAAAATGAACCGGGCGCCCCTTTGTACACTATACAATGATATGCATACATTGCATAGGCCTACTGAATAGGCCTAAGGCACTATAGCAACCGGGTTCCTGTAACCACGCAATACTATGAAATTGTTATTACGTAGTTCTGGACAGACTACAGATTACGATGGGTTCCGGCAGAGTATGAGGGTGTTGAACAGATCTGGCTGCCATACAAGAAGGTTTGGCTTCCTGACATCGTTCTATACAACAGGTCTGTGTAACTTATATACTTGAACAACGTCTATATTAACCTAGACTACCCATTTGTTTGCTATTGGAGCTTACCAGCTGGTATTCTACCAATTGCTAAAACAACAAAATGAACCATTGAACATACTTTCAGTTATTTTTCCCGTGTTGTGTTCGGGAAAAATGAGAATTTGGACCATCCGAAAACTGCACGTGCCGTAGGAGGCGACGAATGTATATGCCGCAGTGAAGGACTGAGTTGTTTGCGTTATGACTTCTGTTTACTTGACCTTTTGGTCGCTCAAATTTCAGATGATTTGCATATGTCCTGTGCATAACCTACCATATGCCACGTCGGTTATTAATCTGCAAGTTACGATACATTTATGGAAGAGACTACAAAATGTTAATATGTTCGTATGTCAAGTTCGAATGAATGGAACCGGTGAATCGATTTCTTTCTGTTTTATCCACACGTATTTGTACTTTTTTTCGTATATATTTACATGTGACAGATGCACATGCTAGTTTCCTTTCTTAGTTGCTGTTTTTGTGTTTTTGTTATTTTCTTTGCCGATCCATGATTGATCGTACCATTGCCTTTTAATAGCGCGACAAGCAGCTAGCGCCGGTACACGATAAACCTACAAACCCTGGGATGTATATATTGCCTAACTTGAGCATCTAGTTAATTGAGAAAAAGGACACAAATGTCTGAAGGCACTAACATATGCCCGAC
Source organism: Enchytraeus norvegicus (assembly GCA_034695365.1). NCBI lineage: Eukaryota > Metazoa > Annelida > Clitellata > Enchytraeida > Enchytraeidae > Enchytraeus > Enchytraeus norvegicus. The sequence continues at coordinate 9,748 of JAQFZF010000328.1, forward strand.
GTAAGCAATAAACTTAAAAGTCGACATAGAAAGCAATAGAAAAGACAATCCGATAGAATAAAAATAGAATAAAAATAAGCATGTATATTAGAAAAATAGGTCTATGCCTATAGAAATGAATGAGATGTATGTATAGTCTAATTACTAGTAATTAATGTTACATTAATGTGTAAGTCACTTTAGAAGAATGATGAATATTTAACATACCTATCACTTACGTTATCCTATTTAAAAACCACATATTTACTAAGATTTATATAAAATTATTGTCGTTTAAAAGCTTTAGCACAACCTAGTAAAATCACATCGTCAGGGGGAGAGTTTCCAGGGCTCAAAATTCTAGAGACAAAAGTGCTTTCGGGCGTCAATTTGAGAAAAATATTATTTATGATCAGTATCAGAGAATTTTCATGTGATTTAATCCCCAAAATGGTCATTTATAATTTGTAGCAGAAAATTAAGTCACTGTGATCTCCTCCGCTCAAGACTAGAAAGATTTAAGACTTTTCGTCTAGCGTTATATGACATGTTATGAAGCCCAGGAATTGTCTTGGCAAAACTTCTTTAAAAAGATTACAACGATAAAATATCACGAAGGCTACGGAATGCGCGACCATATGGGAGAAAAATATTCGACGAGTGGTAGAATGTAGGACCTATAGGCTATTATTAAGAATGTTGAATCTCTAGAAATGAAGGTTTTACAGAGCAAGGCTGCCAGCTGTTTAGCTGTTGTGCATTCTTAGCAATATGTGCAGAAAATTAACCTTATTGCTGTAATTGAAAGTTAAGTTATCTGCAATATCCAATTATCCATTGTGCAGAAATAGTTTCTAAAGACACCAACCAAAATTTAATACTTCCAAGACTCGGTCCAGTTTGACAATATACATGTATCCAGGTTCTCTTGACAATCTTCCAGGTCCGCTTTACTTTATATTTCAGAATATAAGCCTCGTTTTGCTTCATCGCAAAATACTTTGATATGACAGATTCTGAAAACAATTTACCCATATCATTAAGATACAGGAGATATATAATTGGACCTTAGACGCTACCTTGTGAGACTCCACTGAATATATCCACAGTTTTAGATAACTTAATTGTGATTTTAATTTTTTGAGTTCTATTTTCAAAATCTTACCATTCGTTAACTCAAATTCTAGACTTGCAGAGGTCTACCCACTTTGATTTTTGTATATGGAAGTCCATATTACTCTAACCTATCCTATTCAACGCGCTTCTGAGACTCTGCTAGGCTGACTCACTAAGTGAGGCTGACCAACTTTGGAGACTGAGAGTGTGATATGTAGAAGTTGTTGACTGATTGATTGATGTAAAACTATTATGTTTTCCGCACTGCAGTGTTGAAGAGGAACTCGCCAAGGAAGACGCCGCAATCCGAATTGTATTCGGCCAAACTGGTCAAGCAGACTTCAGTCCGTTTTCGGTTGCCTCAGCTCAGTGCATCATAGACATTCGCTGGTTCCCTTTCGATGATCAGTTCTGTGCTCTTGAGTATATCTCTTGGACCTCTGATATGAGTAAACTGAACCTCTCATTGATAGGGGGAGGAGAAGAGATCAGTGTGTTGAAAGACAACACTGAATGGGCAATGCTTGGTAGGTGTTACAATTTATTTTACTTCTGTAATTTATTTATAGCGCGAAACTCAGACAGCACGTTCAAATGACAAAAGAGACCAATAATTCGCTTTAAATAATTATTATTATGACTTTGATGACTGGTTTATTAAATTACAAGTTGAGTTAAAACACAATCTGTCTAATTGCAACACTTTAATAGCTCCCCTGTGATAGGACCATTGCCTCACAGTGTGGGCTCTTGAATACTTGATAATCTAGAGTCTGGACTATCCGAAAACTACAACCGGAAACTGCTCATGTTCGTAAAAAGCGACTAACACGCATGCAGCAGTGAAGAACAGTCACATCGGTTGCGGCATATGTCAGGTTTAGGCTACTATTCGCTGCTCAATGCTAGTCTGTTATTTAGTTGAGAGTCCGCTATATAAAAGCTGATTGATTGACTGATGGCATAGCTTTGCTGATTTATTATTTAAGTGTATTAAAAACTCGGATAGCTGGTGTATTAATTAGAGTAGCTGGTGTATCCATTCAAGTAGCTTATGCATTATTCTGATAATAATAATTGGTGTATTAATGCAGATATATCTACTATCTAGGTGTAATAAATTCAAGTTGCTGGTCAATTACTTCATATAGCTTCTGTATCAATTCAGATAGCTGGTGTATTAATACATAAGGTTAATACAATAATAAAAAGTAGGCCTACTAAGCGCTGATGCTAGCTAAATTATGGACCAGAATCGACGCGAACACATCAGTACTAGCACATTAAAAGAATTGCATGGGCTTAGCTTAGGCCTACTACAACGCGCGGCACATAATAGTCATAGAGAATTAGGGCATGACCCACAAAATATTTAGTACAAAGTGAAACTATATTTTTATAGTAGCTCATAATTAGGTGATAATGATTGGAAAGTTCCACTAGTCTTGCATGCCTCATAAAAAAGTTACGCAAAGTTTTATAAATGCAGCTTATATAGCCTACTATATAGGCCTGCATTATATAGATATGACATTATATTTATCAATATGGTTGCATACATAATAGTAGCAAATATAGATATTAAAGGAAATAAAGGTAAAATACAAATGCTTATCTTTAATCATCATGTTGTTGTTGTTGCTCGCCCAGGATGTCAGCCATGGTACTGACACCCGCTAATCAATGATCAACATATTCGAAGATCCCACACCTTGTGACCCTCTCAATAGAGTGAGATAGAATCCTGCTGTTTCAGAAGCAGAGCTCTAAAGATATGATACAGTACAGGTTAATTACTAATCCTGGCTCTGCTGGATTAGCACCCCCGCCGTGTATCTTTAAGGGTCATGTTGTTGTTGTTGATATTGCTCGCACAGGTTGTCAGCTATGTTACTGACACACTAAATCAAATAAAAGTTTTATTCTTTGCTGAGAAAAGAGACATCTACTTTGTTCTGTCCGTTTGATTGGAGTACAGTAGTCTATTTGGTGGTTGTTACGAGGAGGCTGCTTTCTGAATTGGGTTTGAGGCATGTAGTTTACAGTGCTCTTTCGGTGGAATGGTTTGTTTTTTATGGAGGTGTTTGATGTTGGTGTCTGCAGTGCAGCCTGTTGCAATTCTTAGTAAGCACTTAGTTTTGTATGATTTGTTATCTCTGCACGGTAGTGTTAGAGATTATTGGCGACCAATCTGTGCTGCCATTTTCGAGTATTGTTATGGGATGGCACTGCAGGTGGCGCCAAGTGTTTCTTTTTGTTTGTCCCGGGTGGTTAAGGTGAGAGATTTGAAGATGTTTAATAATTTTTTAGCTGCTAATTAGACAGTCTTAGTGTGTTCATTGAATGCTTGTCTGGGAATTTGGATCAAAGGTGACACCTACAATTATAGAATTGTTGACGGTGAGTAGCCTATCTTTTTATAATTAATCTTAGGTTCAGTTGTGTGCTCTGTTCTTTTTGAGCTGGGGAGAAGAGGGTGCAAGATGATTTGTGGGGTTTAATTTTTAAAGGTTCTTTTGCATGGGCCAATAATAATGAATATTACATTTAGATTAGGTTGGAGGGCATATTCAACTTGTTTTAAATACTTTTTGTGTGGGGCCTGGGCCATAGGAGTCACGTGAGATCGTCTGCATAAGATTCAAGTTATAGGCAGCGGTTGAGGTATGTCTGATACATATAGGTTGAAATGGATGGGAGAGAGAACTGCTCCTTGGGGTTGTACAGTTCTGAGAGTTTTGTGTTGTTGTGAAGTTTTATTGTTATAGAATGTGTGTGCCTTGCAGCCTTTGATGTAGTTGGACATGAATTTCACTTTTATTGGAAGCGTGGTCTTATGTTGTAGCATGTCTATGAGTTTGTGAATGTTGAGCTTATCAAATGCTTTAGCTCTAGCTCATATCAAGAGAAACAAGGCAAGGACTGTTCGTTTTGGTGGAGCTTTATGATTGAAGCCTTTGGATATGGTGTTAATGATGTTTTGCAGAGCGGTGATTGTTGTGTGATTGGCTCTGACTATATATGTTGATACATATATCGATACATAGGACTACATATATCGAGTATATATGTTGATGGTCTTTCATAAGAAGATGTTGAGCAAGAGTTAGTAGTAGTGTCTTTTTCAGGCATTTTTTCCAGGCATTTCTCGTCACATGCAATTAGGCTTTAGTAAGTTTTATGGGAATAACTTTGGCTTATTTCCATATATGTGGGGAATTGTACTGTTTGTCAATTATTGATGCAAAAGTTTTGTGTTGATAGTGATGGTAATTGGAAGTTGATCTGCTGATATAGCTGATAATTTTCCAGGAGATAAATTTGACTAAGTGTGAAGAGATCGTAATTATGTCTGAAGCTCTAGGTGGCTTGTTGAGCTGTTTTCGATGGGGTGGGATTCTAGTAGGTATGTATGAGGATTCTTCATTAAGGATAATTTGATCTGAGGTTTAAATTATGCATGCCCTGATTATGGGAACCTCTGTCTTCAGTGATTGGCGAGTGACGAGTATATATTGAGTGCTTGAGTCATGTGGAAGAATGTAAATGTTAGAGCTCTTGATGGATGGCTATTTTATTCAGGAGAACAAATTCTTTTAGTTCCTCAATTTATATGTCAAATACCCTCTATACAGGCATACAGGATGAGATTAAAACAGTCAATGATTTATGCAGAAATAATCAGCATGATATCTTCCATTGAATTAAGCCTAGATAGATATAAGTAAATATATTAATGAACAAATTATACAGTAGGTCTACCCTTATAATATTTTAAAGCTCTTCCTTGTATATCTTACTTATAGCTTATTCTATTCAGCATCCAGGGCCTATGATATTATACTATAGACTATATAGGCATATATATATATATATATGGTACAAATATCAAGTTAAAATAAAGTATGCCTTATTGCCTATACATATTCAGATAAAAATATATCAATAAGTCACATGTGTAAGTGTATATAGGGGGCCTAAATCTGTAATTGGTAAATATTTAGACTTACGGCTGTTTTGCAAAAATTGTTAACATTTCTCAAAATAGCTTATGGTAATTTTGCCAGAAATAGTATCCATTTTTGGTTCTTCTTCAGAAGACAACCCACAAAAATTCTAACATAATAATAACATTTATAACTATAACAATTATAACAAAATTATAACATAATAAAATTAGTAAGAACGCTGTTAAAAATGGGTAAAAATTAGGGTTAAGGTTAGTTGTAGGGTTAGGCCTAATCCTAATCCAAACCCTAAATCAGACCCTAACCCAATGCAGTTTACATATAAATACATAGAGTAGGTTGGTGGTATTTCTACAGGAATTTCGACACATAAACTTCTTTTAGTTATATCTCATAAAGTGTTTACCTGGCGAAACATCTGTCTGTATCATCGTTATTAGACATCTCTGTACTATCATTTACATGTGTCAAACATTTATTGATTGACCACCGTCAATGAAAATTTTTACTTTATCCGCATGTACCCGGAAAACAGGATGAAAAAATAGCTGTTCATTTTTTGTATGTTTAAAATCTGACTTCACGCATTGACCATCGGAGCTACATAAAAATGATGGATACAACGAAAAACAAGAGAGAAAAGGCCTATCTTATGATATTAATGGTTTTTAGATGCGCTGTTTGAAAGTGGAAATAACGTGCAGTGTCGAACTTCCCCAAGACTCGGGTAAGTCCGACACCTAATTTTGCAACGCCTGCAATACATATGAGCTCCATCATGAACCTTAACCGTCAGGCATTAGGTTAATCCGTATCACCTGAGCTTCAAAATGACACCATGCAATCGGTAATAAGGCCATCAGGAACAGCTGAGCTTCAATTTAAACCAAATTCATGCCACCAAGAACATCCAATTTTCAACATGAACCTGGATCATCAGGAACCAATATTTAGGCATTTATACTATTTTGTGAACCGTTTCTTTAACGATTCCGATAATGTAGATCAGCAATTTAGACAACTTTTGGGTTTCTAACATCGTGCTGTATGTGTGTCGAACATACCCCCAATTTTTTTTGTTGAGGGGAATTTCGACACTTTTGAAAAAATGGTTACTGTGTTCCAGCTATGGGATAAAACTTAACTCTCGTCGTTTAATAATGTGAAGGAGGGTTTTCCTGATATGCATAGATATTAATATTTATGAAAATATATTGTTTAATAAACGTAATTTGCAAAAAAACCGTTAGGGTGTCGAAACCATGAAGAATAGTTGAGTTTTATTCTAAGTCCGTATCAAATACGAAATTTATTTATATAATATTTTATAATATAACAATATATTTAATAATTTAATATTTAATAATATTTAGCCGTATCAAATACGGCTAAATAGTTTTATATAGGCCTACCGGTAGATTAAAGGGGAGTTTAAATATTCTAACCGAGGAGTTAGAATATTCTAACTCCCTCGTAGAAAATCAATTAAGTAGGCCTACTTACTATATTTTAGCCATTGTGGTACAGTTTTGGCAACATAAAGGTTGTATAAAATTGTGTATCAATTAAATGACGTAATATAAGATGTCAAAAGCCACAAATGTATCAGACAATAAGGACTTAGGCATGGGGGTTACTTTATAATGGAGGGTTAATCTGTTTCATAGTGTACTTAATGTTTGGGCCTATGACTTGTGGTATTTAATCTTTTAGAAGTATGGCTTGTGCTGATATTTATAATTATTGTACCACTATTAAAGTTATTAGGATTGATACTGGTATTTTAGGGTTGGATATCCACTCCAAGGATATTTCCAGTGTTCGTATTTCAATAATTAACCTCAAATGCCACCCCTGATTTTTTTAACTAAACGCGAAGGCTGGTTGTCCGTCCAGCTGATATGAATTATGACCGAGCCTGGCTGTGCGTCTATTTCACAAAGTTAGAAGACAAAAGATAAATGACCATTCCATGAACCTAATTTCAACAAAGATATAAAGGACAAGATTTGACTATTCTGATATTCTGTGTAATCAACAATAAAGAACAGGAGCAAGGCCTTTTCATTGCTTGCCACGCCCATAATGCAAAATGTAAACAAATAAACCGTTTATTTTGAATTTGAATTGAATTTATTATTTATCTATTTTTTAATATGTAACTAAAATTGAGTAAATATGCGCCATATCGATTAATGGTTATAAATGAAATTGATTTTTAAAATTAATATGATAAAAAATAAATGTCCAATTATTATAGATTAATTTAAAATTAATTTAAATAATTACTGAATTAAATACAATTAATTTGTAAATACTAATAATATGATCATTGTTTACACACATCACGTGATGTGTGTAAATACTGATTTGTAAATATTGCAGTTGGTAACGCCAACAAAACAATTGCCACTGCTTATAAAAGCTGCTATATATTTTAGCTTGTCTATATAATTATAAGGTCTTTGCTTTCAGCTCATTTGGCTTTGCTAGGATCTTTGGCTCTCAATTAAGCAGTTGATTAGCAACACTAACCGACTAATTAAAGCATTATATGCCTATTAACAAAATGCTCGTTGAGTATAAATTTGACAAAAGTTCGTTTCTCTCTCTCTCTCTCTCTCTCTCGTGTACTGCAAAATGTCAGGTCCAAGGTACATATTCAGATACACACTCTGCTATCACGCTCATTAATGAGCACTCAATTGATCAACTTATTGATCCCATCACAAATGATGAGACTTTACCACACCTATAATGTGTATTTTTATTTGGGAAGATTCTGACTTCTGAGGTGGTTTCCCGTTGCTTTATTCAGTATCTGCGTTAGTCGGCTCTTACGAAACATGTACACTTTTCAGTTGGTCTATTCTTAAGATTCCCGGTTCCAACACGGGCAAAAATGTACGAATATATAGATTATATACAATAAAATACTTTTATCTTTTAGATATATAAACTGAAGTTCTAATGATTATTATCTGATTCTAATGTTTTGTTATAATTATGTATTTGTATATATCAATGTTGTTATGTACGGTATGCATTCTATCATGCATCATTGTGCGTATGTGCGTATGGCATGATGATTCTTAATAAACTGCTACTTGGAGCTACTACTGCTACTAAGTAGCCTAACTGCTACTACTAATTAAATCGGCTGTCTGTTTTAGCTGCATTCTCTACAAAAGCGTAATATAGGGACCCTAATGATAGATCACTAATGCCCGATAGTTTTTCCTTATAGAAAATCGAAGGACCTCTCGGGAACCTTGTGAATGATTTAGATGTCCGGAATGTCTCGGTTCCGGACTCCAGTGCTCGGCCGCAGCGACCTAATGTCCTGTGTAAATCTTCAAATATTTTACATTAAGTAATATTTGAGCAAGTGTTGTCGCTAAAATACCTCTTTCTCGTTCCTTGAATATCGCTTTAACTGATATTGTATCGTTTATTTTCTGGCTTGATTATATGATTATATGTAATGAAATAAAAAAGAAAAACAACAAAAATGCCTATAATCAATCAAAAAATGAAGACAAAATTAATGATGCACAAAGAAACGTAAGCTCCGAAGCTCGTTATGAACAGTGACTGAAAAGTCGCCTAGCCTTTTAAGAATCGCCTAGCTTGTGAAAAGTCGCCTAGCTTGTGATATCCGCCTAGCTTGTGAAAAGTCGCAAAATGTGTTAAGCGACTTTGTGAAAAGTCGCTTAGCCTGTGCAAATGTCCCAATAGATTTGGTAGGACCTTAGCTGGTCCTTATTTTTCTTGTCCCTGATGTCGGAGTCAGATGATGAAACAGACTTTAAACTCGAATTAACTGATTGATCATTGGAGCTATTTGTTGGTCTAGAACACAAAAGTCGAGGTAAAGACAATTCTGTCCGCCACGTAACTTCATCATGTTCATAGCCTCTTTTGCTACTTACTAAAACTTAAGTTTTGTCTCAACATGGGGCAATGACACGGGAATAGTGACGAATCCAAAAAATCTTGGGGGGGGATT